>VWZW01003898.1:1225-22212 GCA_013397115.1 Edolisoma coerulescens | reverse complement strand
GGCTTTGGCTGCCTGTGGCTGTGCTGGGAACAGCCGTGAGGCCGGGCTCCTCCTCACACAGCCCTTTAAATTGACCCCATATGTGCCTTATTTTCCAGTTTGCTTTGTCACCATTGAAATTAGTGACTCCCTTCTTCTCCAAAACAGGAAGCAACATATAATGGTGTAAAAATTCGGATTTGCCACATGTCATGCTAGGAAATGCAGAAATAGCTCTGTCCCAAGCTCCCAGTCTAGCCAGGATCCTGGAGAACTCGCACTGCACTTGTATTATTCCTTCTTCTTTTCCCCATCCAAGTACTTTTCTCAGCCCTTCTGCCTCCACACTCACCGGGTGGCCAAAGCAGCCCATGCAGGTGCTGCTGCTGTGATGCAGAGGCACGAGCAGCCCTGGAGGCAGGGTGGTGCTGCCTGGAGGAGTCAAAAAAAAAAATCAGAGTAAAGGGAAACACGATGGGAGGCCAGAGGCTCAGCCAAACAAGCACCGTCAGAGTACAGCCTACCTGGTGTGGAGGTGCCAGGCTTTGCAGGGCTTCCTGCAGGAAGGCTTTTCTCCAGAAAGCATAGCAAGTAACTCTTCAGGTGAGGGCAACCAATTCCTACAAGAACCAGAGAACTGCCAGGAAGATGTGAGCATTGTATCACACACATCTCCAGATGCAGCCTTTGGGGAGTTCATAGCTAGGTCTGAATTTCAAGAGCTCCCCAAAATCATCATTCAGACCATCCCAGGGCTGGGCAGAGAGGGACCAGGATACAACCTTGCCCTGATCCATCCAACCAGTGGCTGGTCCGAGCCTGCGCACTCCCTAAAGCACGGGGGCTGGCTTGCTTGGTGTCTGCTGTTTGAGCCAAACCATGCACTGAATCGGCTGCTTCTGGAGGAAAAAGCCAAAGAGCAGCAACAGCCTGAGGTGCAGTAGAAGCTGTCATGCACCAGCTGGGCAGCAGCAACCCTGCAGCACCCACGTCACCAAGGGGGCAGAGATGCACAGCACAGAAACTCCGCTGCACCGTGCCTGCTCTCCAGACACCTCAGCCCTGCCTCCCACAACTGCAGTTCAGTATCAACCTTCAAGTTTCCTGAACAAGTCCATGCAACAGGGAACGACAACAAAACAAATTTTGTGCAGTTTTTTTTTAAACCAAAAATAAATGACTCTTAAACTGCAAACAAACACTGTATCGCAATCTCTCAGTCATGCGTTTATTTTCCTGGGGAAATCTTTCTTGTACCTGTGTCCTGGCCCTAGATAAGAGAGGGGAGAGCTCAGCAGGCAGAGGCTGTGTAATCTCTGCCAGCAGCCAGCTGTGCAGCTCAGAGATGTTTTCTTAAAGAAACAGCTTAACTTAATCAAGTTAATGGCCTTGCTTTGTTAATGAGCACAGCCAAGCTCCTCTACCCAAGGGCAAGAAGTAGTGGGAAGAAGAAAAGGTGTGTTTGTGCTGTGGGAGGTGGGCTGCAGGTTTGTTTTTTCTTAGAGGATCAGCAGCACAGACTAGTTAACCCCAGCTGGTTTTGATCAGACAAGTATTTCGTGGTGTCTGCAGCTTGCTGGGCAGAGCCTTTCCAAATCCTACACCAGGGAGCTCTGCCTCCATGAGGACAAAAAATAAAAACCTGCTTCTCAGCCTGATGGGGCAGCGAGCTGTCCCTTGCCCACAGAGCTGAGGTGGCTGGTGACAGAGGTGTGCAGGAGCGCAGTGATGAGCAGCCAGGCAGGGCAGAGGCCCACGTTCTGGAGAAGAAAGGAGCAGTGCACACCTTGCTTCTCTCCAGAGGTCAGACACTGGATTCAGGGCAAGGTGTTCTTGGGTAGCCTGGGCTGCAAGGGGAAAGGGTAGTTCCAGGGTTCCAGGTTAGAAATATGCAGTGGCTGAGATGAAGTTTAGCATCCTGGAGCAGTCTAAAGATTGAAGGGAAGCAAAAACGCCCATTAAATCCCTTTATGATGGAAGAATTGGACCTTCACTGACCATTCCACTATTTATTCAGCCAACAAAGCATAGAGCAGTGGCCAAAAGTAACAGCACTGCTTTCCAAGCAAGTGTCCAGTGCAGTAAGACACTTCAGTCTTCTTTCCAACTCACACCACACAGAAACGCAGTATCTTTGGGAAGAGGCATCCTCTCCCTCCTCCTCCTGAGTAAATACAGTAACATCTCTCCGGGGTCCCAGACACAGCAGGTATTTCACAACAGATGAGTCCTGGCTGGTAGGACCTAGCCACAGGACAATCCTCGTCAACACGGCAATGCCAAAGCAGTCAGGATCCTTCTGGGGTTCAAATTCTGCCCCTGGGTGTGTTGCAAATCGGTATATAAACTTTTAAATGATCTCAGAGCAAGGCAGAGGTTTTGAGAATGTATTGGCCCTCCAGCATCACTGGAGGCCTCTTATTATAGCAAAACAAGGGCAGTAAAGGGATATGGCATTTTTATGGGACTACCCCAACCATCCTGAGCCTGGAAACCAGAACAGCCAGTTCCTCAAGGCAAACAAACTGCATTATCTGAGCGGTCCCAGCCTCCCTGGCTGTAGCACAGACTCTGGTTGACCCCGGAAAGGTCCTTTCGCAGAGGCCAGCTGGATACCGGGAAGCATCTCCGGCGTGAAGAGCCGATGCCATCCTGTGGCCGTTCGGGAACGCTGACTTTCTGCAATGCTTTTCCAGCAGCTGTCACTTTGCCCTTCCTGGTGAAAGAGAGGTGTATTAGGAGTGACAGATAAACCCTCTTCAGAAACTGCATATAAGGTGCCTCACTTGCCTTTAGCTCAAAAACAAAGCTTATACCATGTCAGAGAATATTCCCTGCTCCCAGGTGGGATTCAGCTTTAGGATGGGATTGTATATTGCTGCTGCACAGGAAAAAGTCACAGGGAACCATCACGCCTGCTGTTTTTCAGAGAGCATACACTTAGAGTGGCTGTGTGTGAGACTAGTCCTCCTCTCCCTCTCAGTCACCTTCTGCATGACTTCACTGTGCCCTTTAACTGAACAACCAAGTGAAATCTGTCCCTGCCTACAGACAAGTGGGCAGCAGGGAGAAAGCACTTCACAGTAAAGAGCCCTCATCGCCTTCCCGTGTCCTCCTCTCGTGCTCTTAGCACAGAGCCTGCAAAACACTTCAAGTGCCATTTTCCTTTCTCCTCCTCTCACCATTAGTCTCCTCCTTCCCCCAAACCAAGGCNTCCCACTGCAGGCCTGGGTAATGCTTCCACTTCGTGCAAAAGGCTTAAACAGGAAGAAAAAGAATTCTACCATCCAAAGCAAAGAAGACAGAAATATTTTAAGACCTCCTTTACTTGTGATTTTATTACTTCTTCCATAGTCTGGGAAGGATTCTTTAAAATGTATTACTCATCTTAGCACTGCCATAGAAAAGGCCATTAAGACATGGGACAACCATGTCCCAATGTGCTCAGACAAGGAAGCCTTTGAGCCAGCAGCATTTGGTGAGCTCATACTTCTTCCCTGGCTGGAGCTGGTGGTCCAGAATTTTAATATCTTCTCAGGGAAGGAAAATAAACCTCACCTTTATGGCTGTGAGTCAAAAAAAAAAAAAAAAAAAGGCAGTCAAATGTGAAACCATGCACTGGGGCATGAGGGAAAGCATACAGGATCCGTTTAAGTCCAAGAGATGCTCATTTTAGAGGTGGATGACAAGTGTTATCATTTCAGCATCACTACCTGCCACACTGCTGATGAAAAGGCAGAAGGCAGCAGATGGAACAGTCACATAGAGAATTTTGTTAATTGTCTGTAAGCAAGAGAGGCAGGTTTGGGATAGTGAGCAGAGCCTGGAGGAGAGTGGGCCTTACACTCACCCTGTTCTGGGCCTCACCCTGCAGTGTGAACATCAATTTACTGCACATCTCCCTAGGTTTTTCTCTGGGCTGGGAAACATGACACAAGCAAAACAGCAAAATTTTAACCTGCAGAGATGTGATACTGGAGGCTGAGGAACCCAGTCTACACAACTCAAGTGGGTTAATGAGCCTTGCCTGCAGACTGGCAGTGTTTCCCAAAACCCAGTTCTGCAGGAAGAAGGGAATGTGCCCAAACAATGAGGAGAACTGCAGACCAAAACAGGGAGAGGCGACAGTCTCAGAAAAGTTCTCTCTGATATAAGTTAGGGGGCTATTATTTGTTAGTAGGCTCAGATTTTTTTCAGGAAGTCTGAAGTGGATGGCACCAGAGAAGGACAGAATTAAGAGGGGTCTGCAGCCCAGGTTTCAGAAAGAACAGCATGTGTTAAGGATCGTTTTACATAAAGCTCACAGAAGTTGCATGTATTGGATCAAGCACTGTCATGCTTAGCCAACCAGAGTCTCTCCAAGCAGGATGCCCCCACAAGCCCCTCCTAGTCTCTGGAACATCACCCACCAGGAGCTCCAAAGGCTGGCAGCAGGTTGGCCTGCAGATCCAGGTGTCCACATTGGTCATCTGTTGTCTCCTTTGTATTGGAGCAAGCTGTCTGAATCAAACTTTGTGAAGAAATACTGAATCATTACCTTGGGGTATTGTTCTGCAGAGAGTTCTCTTTAAGCCCTGATCTTCTTCCTCTTCCCTGATAAAGACCTCTTCTTCCTCCCCAGGACTGGCTCATTACTGGAAGACTGAGGACTGATCTTCATCTCTGTAAAAGGGATGGAGAATTCATGTCCTTTCCATGGCTCCCAGTTCACACCTTGGGAAAAGACCAAGGAATTTCTCTTACTACAAGTGCCCAGAACAAGTGCTAGGAGTCCACCACTGCCCACCTCAAATACCATTTAACCCTCCAATAAACAGAGACTTTAATTATAATCAGTCTTTCAGACACTCTTAATATAGATCAAACCTCTATCCAGCTTGGAACACAACAGGACTGAGCCACCTTCGACCCCAAATTAAGCCTGAACAGTGAGATGTACCCCAAGATGTGCACTGAAAACCAAGGAAAAGGCTACATCAGACAGTGAGCAAGCACCCATCTGAATAAAAGACACTTTTTATTGCATTCTCAGCTGGGAAGCCCCAGAAGCTGCTGCCCCATCAGCCCAGGTTACCTCATGGAAACTTCCCAGCTTGCCTTTTCAGCTGGCATTTCCCCAGGTCACAGAGCCCTCTCTTTCCCATGAACAAGCAACTCCTTCTCCTCTCTTCAGCATGAGACAGACCCATGGGCCCGCTCTCCTCAATCTCCCTAGGAAGACTTTTCTCCTCAAAGAGAACCACATCTGATCCAACCTGACCTAAGGAGCTCCCACTCTACTGGCAAAACACAGGTCCCAGCATTTGCTTCTCCGTGCAGAGACAGCAGCAGGACAAGGCCCTCCTCACCAGCATTGCCCCTGTAATTCCCCACTGACAGCCTGTATCTGTCCCTGCTTGAGGCAACCTGGAAGAAGTCACAGACAGCACGGACAGATTTGCTGCCTGCCCACAAACCCACACGGAGCTCGTAGCAGATGGAGCTGCTGCTCGTGAGGTTGTGCAGCTTGTCAAGACCTGGAAATAAAAAACAATTACTTTTTAAAGGGGGAAGCCTGTTCACCTTTGCAGTCTTAGACTCTCACCCCATGGACATTTTGGTTAAATCAGCTATTTCCTGCCTTCTCTTTCCCTGCTTGAGGCTTCATGACAATTTGCCAAGTTGATGGTGTCTTATCTCAGTTTCTTGCAAGAGACAGAAATATCAGAAAAAACAAACAACCTTAACCAGGCACAAGTCTGGCTGTACTGCAACATTATTTTTCCCAGAACATTTAAAGGCTCTTACTCCAGAAACCTTGCCCTATTTAATGCTGGATTCTCTGATTCACACATTGCTCACTAGCAGACAAAAAATGACTGAGTACACCAAGTTTTGTGTAGCCTCCTGGTCTTTGCATTTTCACAAATAAAATTTATTTCCCCTCCCACAGGAACACACAAGTCTGAAATAAATGGAGCCCAGAGTTTGCTCTGGGACTGCTCCAAAGCCCAAAGATGTCAGTGGAAATACTTAGTGGGTCTTTAGAGATCCCTCAGTGCTTCATTGGCATTGCTAGGGAAGACACACAAGCTGACAGTTCCAGATTGCACACTCAGGGGATTGGATATTTCAGCATTTAAGTGCTTTTCCAAAGCCAATCTTTAGCCCTTCACTGGTCACACCCATGTACTGTACCAAGCCAAAATTCCCCAGTGGGATCTCCAGAGTGTTCCACATCATTTTTCCATCATGGGTAGAAATCCACCTTGCCAGTGCTCCACCTCTGAAACACCTGCAAAGCAAGGACTGTGGAGTGAGCGCTCATGAGAGGATGAGGAGAGCCAGGGAGGATGGGGATGAGAAATGCTCATCATGACAAAAACGCAGACAGAAAGGTGAAGCGCTCAGGAACAGACAACCCTAGCTGATCATAGAATCATTTAGGTTGGAAAAGACCTCCAAGATCATTGAGTGCAAGTTTCATGATGGTACAGGATCCATTTCCATTTTGTGGCTGCACACAAGCACTGGGGCAAATACTTAGTTATACAAATTTTACAGTTTGCTTCCCACAAATCTGAGTGTGATCTAAACACTTAGACAAAACAAGCTTAGAGACAAGATCCATGAGGCCTCTGAGTTTCTAAACTTCACCAAGATCAGAGAGGCTTGGCAGTAACACACAACGATTTATTTCAGGGGAGAAAATCACTTATCACTGAAAGGTGTAAAAGGTAATATTTTTCTCTGGTTGCTTAGGGGAGATTGCTATCAGAGAACCTCAGATTCACTCCTCCATAGTCACACACACTCCCCACCCCAAAGCACCCGTGCTTCTGCCTTCAGATTGCTTTGAGTCACTCAACACTTCCTGTGCGGCCAGAGTCGAGGTGCGTGCTCACAGCACTAGCAGTGAAAACACTAGCAGGCATCAGCTGAACTGCATTAACAGACACATAACCCTACACTCTGGGTACATCAGCATCCACCCTAAAACACCCTCCCTAAAACATGCTACTCCATTCAGGAAGGAGCTGAAGCACAGGAGTGCAGCAGAGCGAAAGGAACCTCGACTAACATCTGTGCCATGTCCACGTCATGACATTCATCAAAAAGCAGGAAGAGGAGCAGAGCCTTACTCACCATCCCCTGCCTGTGTCAGTGCTCATGTCACAGCACACCTGCTGCCATCCCTGTTCAGGTAAATGCTGTACATGCTGCTGGAGGCATTTCTGTTCCCGTGGCATACTGGCAGAGGAAGCTCAATGTGAGAACAGAGCAGGAAAAACTGTCCATCAGCAAAGCAGGAGGAGGCACTTCACCTTGGGAGGGTCCTATGGACAACGGTACTGGAAGAGAAGCACAGAAAGCAGCAGCCCCTGCTGTGCACTCACACAGGGCCCAGCTGCATCTGCAGGTAGCAACTGTTGGCTTTCCCCACTGCCTGGGAGCTGGCACACGGACAGGGTCCCCAAAGGGTGCAAGAGACAGAACCACAGAATCCTAGAATGGTTTGGGTTGGAAGGGACCTTAAAGCTCATCTTGTTCCAACGCCCTGCCATGGCAGAGATGCCACTCACTACATCAGGTTGCTCAGGGCCCCATCCAGCCTGGCCTTGAATGCTTAGAGGGATGGGGCAGCCAGAGTCTCTGTGGGCAACGTGTGCCAATGCCTCAGCACCCTCTGAGTGAGGAATTTCTTCCTGATCTCTACTCTAAACCTGCCCTCTGTCAGTTTAAAACCATTGCCCCATGTCCTGCCACTGCCTGCCCATTTAAAAAGACCCAGCCTTGGCAATAAGAGTGGGAAAAGGAGCCCTTGTTTGTAAATGTGGGAGTGGCAGAAAAAAGGGACTTTAATTTCTCTGCATTTCACAATTAATCCACAATTGGCAACCCCTGTGGGCATTGGCACACTATGAGAGGCTCCCACAGCATGCTGGCATGAAATGTTTGATTTGCTGCCACTCTGGTGTGCATTTCCTGACCTCTGAACAACCTGGGCAGCTACCCAAGGCCCTGAGATGTCCTACACTGCTGTGCCCTACCATTACTAGGATGTGCAGGAAGATTTCCTGCATTACCATCCTCTCTCCTGCCCACTAGCAGCTCATCAGCCCGTTTTGTCCTGCACTTGGCTAGCAAGGCTTGCCAGCACTGGTGACCAGTGTGGGCAATCTCCACTCCCACTGTGTTCCTGAGCCTCCAGGTGGTGTGGCTTAGCAGGGACACCCAGCCAGGAGCACCACCACTGATCTGCTAAATGGTTTGCTGATGATCACAGTTTCCCTGTGCACCTGTAGGACACAAACTCTGTCTTTGATCTCTACTGTGATGAGCAACAGCTGCAGAGCACAGGGGAAAAATGCAACATCCAAGAACAGTTGAGAAGCTGTGCTCTGTCTTCCTGCTCTGGCCATGTCCCCTGCAGGCCATCACACAGACAGCGTTCCTCACTCCTTGTGCCAGCCCTTCCAGCACAACCAGTTGTTTGCTGGGACCCAGATGTACTTCCTGCCAAGTAACAAGAGATCAAAGCCCAACCCAACTCAGAACAGCTTTTAGCTTTTCTGGACCACAGTGCCTCAAGCCCTGGATGCGTTTACAGGCTTTTCTTGTAGGGTTCAGATAGGCAAATTCACCCTGTATCCTTGAAACATGAAATCCATCTCCTCAGAAGGAAGACCAGGGGCAAGGTCTCAAGAAACACTCCTAGGACACTGAGGACACCCTGTCCCTGGTGAGTGCTGCCCTTCCAGGTAAAAACAACTTCTTCTAAGTGAAGAGGCAACCATGTTTTCTGCACCTGAAGATCTGTTGGGAAGAGGATTCCACTGTCACTAATTCCCTCCACAGCTCCTACTCATGACAGCAGCACATTGCCTTCCTCGAGCTCTCCCTCCCTGGCTCACAGATAGCATAGATTCCCACTCAAAATTGTATTTCTGTGGTCCACATACCCACAAGTCCCAGCTGGCAGAGCCCATAATCACAGGGCTAATTTCAGTGGGGTCTACAGGCCTGAGGAATTCAAGGAATTCACTGCACTGTACTTGTGCCATCTTCACCCTGGAAGGTCAGAGAATAGTGATCAATCTGTGTTTTGGGAGGAGTCCAGGTAACTACACCAGCAGAATGAGTCACATCTGATACATGGAGGTTCTTGGGAGGATCAATCTCTGTTCAAAAAGAAAAGTCAAATCCTGTTCGTTATGGATCAAGTGAAAGCATTAGACAAGCCCTGCCTCAGGTTCAGATTTTTGGCAGCAGCTGAAAATCAGGTGACCCACACCTGAACTGCCCTGGCTCACAAGTTCTTAAAAACGGCAAATCAGGTCTATTATAAAATGAGTTATTTATTGAATAGACAGAAGATTAACAGACAAAAGGCTTTAATCAGAGTTACTACACACGTTCAAACAAAGAACTACTAGTAGATTTACCTAAAACAGTGTACAACATAAAGGTACCTATGTTATAGCTAGCAAGGAAGTAGTATAGATTAGGAATCAATGTAGTTTACCACCAACTGATGATAGGCTACACATATTCCTTTCACCCAACTTCCCGAAGAGTAACTCAGGACCAGCGTCCCAAGCCTGGAGGAGAGGTCCCCACACATTTCCAGGGAATGTGCAAAGACTTCTCCTTTGTGAAAGCTTTGTGTAGCTTTTATGGTTTGGAAAGTGAAGTGTCTGTCAGTCAGAAATTCAAGGCTTATCTCCCTTCAATCTGCTCCCAAGGCAAGTTTTATTGTCAGCGGGGAATGCCACCTCCCTGGCACCAGAGATCACTCACTACAGCACAGATGTCCAGCCTGGGTTCTCTCACCAATGAGCAGATTCCTGTGAGGGGGGAAGAAGCCCTGAGCTATGGCACCAGCTGATAGAACAGATAAGCTCTTCTGTGGCAGAGGGGAAGTCCTGCTACACCACTGCATAAATGAAAGACACAACCTGCAGTGCAGGGCTTGGGCTGAACTGCAGTTGCCTGAAAGCCAGCCAGTGGCCTTCATAGCTAGCAAGCAGCAGAAGCCTAGACCAAACACTGCAAGCCTTCTACAGATCTGGTTTGGGATGTTCTGTGGGCCTGACAATTGGCTCAGCTGTGCAGTGTCCAGGAGCTCGTCGCATGTCTGCCTGAGGAGTCTCCACCAGGCTCATCCCTGAGGAGTCTCCACCAGGCTCATCCCTGAGGAGTCTCCACCAGGCTCATCCCTGAGGAGCACTCACGGGTAGGTTTAGGCTCTGTGCCCCAGCCCTGGAGCACAGCTCTAATGTGGCCTGCTGAGCCCCTACCCTTTGTTCCCCTACTGCAGCTAAGAGTGACTTCACAGGCGTTGTTGTTGTCATGCTCCAGTCTTCTTTAGCAAGTGCAGGAATACAAAGAATCCCAGAGCTTTACAGTTCAGTCTGTGCTGGGTATGGGATACCAGCTCCTTCACTGGCATCAGAGACTTGGCCAGACTTTTCCTGAGCAGTCAGACTGCTCAAGGTCAGCATGAGAAGAACAGAATTATTTTAATGCAATGCCAGTTCACAGCAGTTGTCAAAAAGTGTCTTACGAGGTGCCAACAAGGGGGCTGCAGTGCCTCCCTCAGGATAAATCCAATTTTTAAATCTGTGTTGGAAGTAGCAACATTGGAAGCAGCTTCTCCCTAATCTTCATCCTGTGCTTGCTATATTCTATATATTTTGGGAACATCTTAAGGAAACCACTTGATAAGTAAGGTTTTACTGGCTTTCCAAGTTTTAGAGAGGAGGTCCTTGGTGGGCAGTGCTGGCCTCCAGGGAAGAGTGCTCCAGCCCTGAAGTACACCTGAGTTTATATCCAACTATAAATGAATAATTTATCTCAATTCCCTGCTCTTCCACAAATCTCCCTGGAGGACTATGTTGTTGTCTGTCTTTTCTGTATAAACCAGGCTACAAAACTTCCCAGGCCTTGAAGAATGCTATGAGGATAAGCATAACAACAATTACAATGCATCAGTGAAATAATGCAGTGGTGAAAAGGCCATAGAAAAACTCGAGGCCGTGCTTTGTCTGTCTTAGATAAATGAGAAGAGTCGAGCAGGCTGGCTCCTCCCAGGAAATGCTGCACTCCTCAAGCACAGTGTTACTGCTTAAAGCACATAAAAAGGCAGAGAAGAAGAAACCAAAACACCAAATTTAAGAGCAGGGGCAGTAGCACTGTAGTTCCCACCCCATGGTGTTTAAAATGCTGTCTGTTCATCACAATCCAAGCCCACCTTACACGAGGCTCATGAGTTAAGCAGTACATTAGTGCTAACGAGCATTACACAAGTGCTAATGAACTTGTGCTTCACTTGGGAGAGCACTAAACTACTGCTTGAAGTGAAACAACCCAGAAACCTCCCCAGACAAGTTCACTACGTGTGTGTCTGCAGCTGGACAGGAGAGGGAGCTAAGAGGTACCAAATCCATCCCAAGAAGCCAGGGATGGGAAGGGCAGCCTCAGAGGCTGCAGTCCCACAGCATTGCCCTTAAAGGCCACCTGGCAGGTCCCACAGGGAGCCACCACAGGGCAGTTTCCTGCCACAGCCAGTTTTAATGCTAGGGAGTAATCAGCCAGCACCTTGAGTGAGAAAATGTATTCTTTTTTTCCTCAGAAGTTGTATTATCTTAGCAGGGGTATCATTTTTTTTTTGTGCAGACACTTCAAAATTATCACTACTAATGTTAAATGCATTCCCTCTCCCAGCAGTTTCACTTAATGTGAAATTTCCAGGTGTCTCCATTTTCATGCCTCTTCAAGAAAAAAAAAAACCATTTCAATTTGCTGAAACTCTCCTTGAATTTCTAGTTGCAGACAGGTTCAGCCTTTTAGCCTCGATTTCTCCCTGTCAGCTGCCCTGGGGAACTCTTTGGCATGCCTCTTCAAGACCAAGCTTCAACTGTTCTGTCTCACACCAGATGAATTCATAAACTAGAAAAAGTACATTATCAAGGTCAATGGATTCAGAGTAACCCCAAATGATCCCAGTACATCACATTCCTTATGGCTAACTGAACAGAATAGATTTAAGCCTGTTTAGCAGTCTCCTAGGACTGGCCTAAGGTCACAAGTCAAAGGGCAGGCCATTATTTTTAACTGTCTCCAATTCTAAAATGGTTTAATTTTTGTTGTTAAACCTGTTATTGTTAGGCTTGATAGCAGCACATGAAGCACTGCATGCTTTTGATTAAAGACTAGTGAAATAAGGACCATCAGCTGCCATCACTCTTGTATTATGACATCTGCCTCTTCTATAATCATCCATAGCAGCAGTCTCTGTTATGGGTAGCCTGTATGCATGTATTTCAATTATGACATTTAATGATTTAAGTGGGGCTACCACTGTGCAGCAGTGCAAAAAGAGCTCATAAAACAAAATAACCAGCCTCCAAAGCACACATACATGTCATCTGTCCAGACAGTGAGAGAACAACCAAAGCTCTTTCATTAAGAGGCCAGGGTGACCCAGGTACACGTTCATTCCTCTCCCTCCAGCAAGTCCCTGACCTAGAGACGAGTCTTGTCAATGCCTGCCACCCCTTTCAGTGGATTCCAGTGTTCAGATTTACAGCGTTGTTATAAACAGGAAACACATTAGGGAAGATCACCACACATCCTTAACCAGGACTGGCAACACAAGAACAACTGAGGAACCATGATTACTCATTCCATGCAAAAAAAGGTGGCCTGCATGCTGTTAACCTCTCTGCACTTCAACTTCTTCATCTAAAGGAGCTGAATAGTTCCCTATTGCACGATGAAGGATAAACAAATCAACCAATTAAAATAAGACTACACAAACACGTAAGAGACACTGCTGCAAGGGTTTTGTTTACCCTAATCCTTGTCAGTATTTCCAACACGGCCCATGTGTAGTACCTACAGGTAATTAGAATCTCTCTGTGATGATGCTGAATAAATTTCATAGCAAGATGCACTAACCTGAAGACTTGATCTGTTAAGCCTGAGTCTCCCTCTGCTGTTAAACTGTCTTAGGGTGGGCATCCTTAGTGTCAAGGCAAAGCTGGGCTTTAGCTTATATTCAACATAGTCCACTGCCCACTTACCTGTCACAGCCTCAGTGCTGGCCCTCTTGCTCTGCTGTTCTCCCTTCTCTGCCCAGATAGAAATGATGTATTCCATGCCTGGATTCAGTCCTGCCAAGGTAGTGACATTCTTGTCTTTTTCCACCTCTTTCTCCTTTGTGTCCCCTCTAGCTGAGGTGTAACTCACTCTGTATCTGTTGAAGCCTGGACTATGTTCAGGAAACAGTAATTGCATCCTCTGTCACCTGGTCAGTCAACAGCTCAGCTGTAAGAAAAAGTCATTTGAAGTTTTTGTGGTAATCACAATGGTCTAAAGACACAGATAAAACTTTTTGCCAGTGTTAGTGTGTTTTATTAGACTATCAAATACATTTGGAAAAACAGATGAAATTTGGGAAATGATTCTGTGTCTAAAGACCTAAAAGGGGTTTTGTGTATCCAAAAGCTTGCTTGTTTTTTTTCTCTCCAGCCCAAACTGGTAAATCTAACAGAAGTTTTATCTTTAGCTGTAAATTGTGTTTTGACCATGCAGTGTAAATAACCACTACTGAAGCGAGTCACCGTTGGATATTTGTGAAGCCAAATCATTTTGTACTGCTGGATACAGTGCAAGGAAAATAAAATCAGTGTGCTAACTGCTTCCATGTCCTGCCATTCTTGGAACACTGGTAACCACATCTGCATGTCAGTGCCAAGGTGGCTGAGCTCTGGCAGGGTCAGTCATCCCTCTGCCCTGCACTGGGTGAGATGGGCTGCTGGTTTCTGTGGAACAGCTGAGTGAAAAACATGGGTGTCCACACAGGGCTACTCTTACTCCTTCCCCTCAAGGGCCCTGCTGATTTCTTCCACCTCTCATCCTTTATTTCTTGCCAAGGATGGGCCTGAACTAGCAAGTGGCAGGGGATGCCCAATTCTGAGGTATTTCAGCTGGGGTTTAGGTCTCCTCCTCACAGCTACAAGAGCAGGGCTCTTTCTTTGGGAGCAACAAAAGCACAGCCACTGCCCAGGCAGAGAGGGAGCCCAGGCACAACATGGTGTTACTGTTTTTTTCTTTCTGAAGATCACAACATCATCTTACCTGAGTTGTTCTGGGAACTAACCAAAAAAACCTCCAAATCACCTGCTCAGAATCTGTGAAATGCAGCTCTCTGTAACTTTCAAACTCCTCCCACTGTTACAATCCTTCCCCTGCCCCATTCTCAGATGGAAACACAACACGAGATTTCAGGAGTCCTAAGTTTGTATCACAACACAGCCTGCAGTAATGTGGCCCTTTTGAGGACAGCCCCACAACCCACAACCTTTACAGAGAACAAGTTTTTTTGTTTGGTTGGTTAGGATTTTTTAATTCACTGAACTACTAAATACATCTCAGCAGCCTGAGCAGCGAAGGTCTTGCAGATGCCTCTCAAGTTATTGGAACAGCATTTCTTATTCTGCTGGAGGCTCTAAACTCCAGGGCACAAATGCACAACAGCCACAGTGTAATTCACCACACACCAGCTTAGCTGCACTGTGATTTACCACACATTAGCTCCGGTAGAAGTTGTGATTTTCCACCTGCGTGTACTAATCTCAGCTCTTTTGTGACATGAAAATACATTACTTTTTGTTTTCATGAAAGATGCTGAGGCTTGTTTGTGCCACCCTAGAGCAGCACATGCTGGGAACTGGGATTTGAATAATCACAGCTCAGCTCGTTAGCAGTATGAGATGCTCACCTGTGGCAAGAAAAACCAAGCAAATTATTTTCTTGTGTGATATGAAAATCAAGTTTGTTCTCCAGTTCTAATTGCACTGAGCTGGGTATGGACTGTGCTGCTCTGCATGTGCAGTGCTTTTCACTCCTTAACTCCCTGCCTGGTCCAGGAGCTGCCCACACACTCAACTGTACCAGTGAGAACAGGGGCTGGCTCGAGACAATGAATCAGGTCAAAAGTAGGGGATTGACTGAGCTTCATCATGAAGCATTGGACTGATCCCCTCATGTGAGAGCTTCAGACAGTCCTACAAATTCCCCTGGGGCATCTCCTGTTATGTCTTGGCCAATTTATATGCTTAAATGTATTGGTTAACATCTGGAGTGGAGCACCTCAAACATTCCCCTAGGTACTTTTTGTGAAGAAAAGCAGATTTGCACTATATAAGACATTTGCCAGCAGTCAGTAGAAACTGCTTCTGTACTCACAGTCACACATGGATGGCTGGATTGTAAAAATTCATTAAGACAGTGGCTCAAGAAGTTTCCCAATCCAGCTGCAGACTCAGCTGCAAGCACACTTCCAATGGAGACTCCCTGTCACCAAAGGACAGCAACCAAATATATTGTTTGGGAGATTTGATTTCCCACGTTTCTTAATTTATATTGTTATTTATGTTGTTATAAACATGTTTTTCCTTTTTAACAAACACTTTGCCATGATTATCTGTCTGAAATGTGCATGAGCCTCCTGTCCTGTTGGGAAATGCTACAACAGTCACCCAAAGAAATGCTTGGATATGGTTTATGACATTTTAAGGGCAAGGCATGAATTACACATTAAATTTTACATAGGTGATTATGAGGTTTTAGTTTTGGCTGTGGTTGACTGTTCTCTGTACTAATAAATAGTAACTGGTCCCCTGCCATAGAGCCTGTCCACAACAGGACTCAGAGCCTTAAGCTGAGCTGGAGACCTGTTCAGCCACACTAATAAGAATTACACAGATTTTCTGCCTCACTAAAAATGTGTGCAAAGCAGGAGAAGCTTTACCAAAACAAGTAAAATTGATGAAGGAGTTTGAATTTCAAACTCAGTTCCCTCCAGTGCTGCTACAGCTCACCTGTCACAGCTCTGGTGCTTGCCTTCTTGCTCCTCTGGGATGTCAGTGACATATTCCATGTCTGGCTTCAGATGCAGGAAGGTGATCGTGTCATTTTCACTGCCCACCTGTATTTCCTTGGTGTCTCCATCAGCTGAGGTCTATCTCACCATGTACCTGTCTATGGGAGCCTCCACTTTATTCCATGAGACAGTGGCAGGATCTTCTGTCACTCGGGTGGTTGTCACATTGGTGGGGCTACTGACTCCTGAGACAGCATTTCAAAGTGCAGGATTAGCTACCTCCAGTTGAATTAAACCACTAAAATACCTCTCATGGCATGTTAGGAAGAAATTCTTCCCTGGGAGTGTGGTGAAGCACTGGCAGAAGCTGTGGCTGCCCCACCCCTGGAAGTGTTCAAGGCCAGGCTGGATGGGGCTTGGAACAACCTGGCCTAGTGCAAGGTGTCCCTGCCCATGGCAGGGGTTGGTTTAGATGATCTTTAAGGTCAAACTCAAACCATTCCATGTACACATTTCCTTTATTTTTGCCTTACTGCTTTGGCCAGCTAAAACACTCACTTAGGTTTCCCCCAACAGCCTTTGAAGGAAGGCATCCATGAGAAACCAGGAGAAAGAAGGAATGTTCTACCATTTAGATGAAGCTCTCCATTTCTTTCTGCAGGCAGAGCTCACAGGCTACCTGTCTTGCCTTCCATAAGTACCAGCTTGAGGATTACCTAGGTGCCTTAAAGATCTAGAAATAAAAGAACACACTTTTGAGACAATGTTAATACAGGAAGTAATATAAAAGCTGGTCTTTAATTGAAGGCCTCCAGGGGCAAGTATGGAAAAATGCCTACCTCACATAGGGTGAATACAGTTTTGTAAGTTTAGCAAATTAGCATAATTGACAACAATCCCCAATTAGAAACACAGGTGATGAGGTAATTCCTGCCCTTGGTTCAACCTCTTCTGGAGTCACCCTTCTTCTAGTTGTTTATAGGAAACTGTCTTGGGAGGGCAGCTCATCCTTGGTTCCCAGAGGAAGCAAGATTAGGACTGGGGCCTTTGGAATGTGTTTTGTCTTTCTGTCTATCAGAGTAGGAAAAATGCTGGGGTTAGCAAGGAGCTATATAACCATACAGCAATAGTCTACAGAGCTACAAATATATGAAGAATACATAAAAGCAAAAATCATTTTGGCACCAGCCTTCTGGCTTGCCCTCTCCCAGCTCCAAGTACAGTGCCTACCCCTTCTCTGCCTCCACTGTCAGCCATCTGCTGCTCCTCCCTTTCTGTCTTCCCTGCAGACCTGTCTCTCAGACTCCCCCAAGGTTTTGCTATTTTAGCTGATGAATCAGAGCTTGGTGGTAGCTCTTGAAGTAGCTAGTATTTGTCTTAGTTGCATCTCCTAAATTCCAGGGGTTACATAAGAATATGAGCACTGGGGATTTTTTTTTTTCCTTTTTTAAGAAGTTTTGCAGCCCCCATGTCTGTCAAGAACAGCTTGAAAACACAAGTCAAGGGTGTTCCAAATATTCAGAGTCTACACAGGGCAGAAGAACAGCCTTAATATGACAACGTGGAGGTTGTAGGTTCTGTTGTTTTAAATAAATTTCATTTTAATGGAATAATTAAACAACAACCTCAGGAATGCCAGGCCTGATATGGAATTTTTCAGTCTTTGGAAGCCTGATATGGAATTTTTCAGTCTTTGGAAGCAGCATGCCTACCCTTTTGTAAGAGATGAGTTTCAGAAATTCCAGAATCTTCTAAGTAGAATGAGAGTTTAAAATTCTTCAAGGTGTCTTTTTCAATAGAATAGCTCAAAAATATTCAGCCTTTTTTTTTTTTTAAGACACTCAATTAGCCAACAGAGTTGTTATTCCATACAGAGGCTAGCTCACCACACTTATCCTGTGTCTGGATGGAGCTGTTAGTCAAGTTAAGGGTGACGTTACTGCAAAAAATCAAAGCAAAAGACTGAGCTAGGCCTAGGTTTTGTGTTTAATATACAATGTAGGCAAGCTCAAACAAGGTATATGCAGACCTGGCTGCAAGTCATGTATGAAGAAGCAGTCAATTATGAACCTTTTGTGCTGGAATCTTGAGAGATCTGTCCCCAAACCCTGTAGCAACATCACTGTAGTAAAGCAACTTTCCACGTACCAGCCCTGCCAGTCACTGAGGATGGTTTCCTCTCGGTGTTGTCTTTCACAGGTATGACAGTGACCTCATGCTCTGTTCCAGGTTTCAGGCCTACAAAGAGCAAAAGGGAGCATCACCAACAATCAGGGAAGATAGCATTTTTTCTTGAAGAAAGCTGTTTTCTTTAGTTTATCCAGCTCCAGGTTTGCTGCAGAGGGGAACTTAAAGTTTAGATTTCTTCTGTCCAACTTGCTTTTGCCTTTTCAATGCTTTGATAGCACCTTCGGTCTAGGCTTGCCCTTAGGGCATATTGACTGCTGCTGGTGGGGATTTCCATAATATCAGCTCTGAAACAGAAGAATGCACTTTTTTCCAAACAAGGACAGAATTAAATGAATGACTATGCCTGGAAACTTGCTATCTACAGAGCATTGCTTTCTCCCTGTGGAGACACCCATCCTTATGCGATAGGGGAGCCCCAACAGATCTCACTGGACATTCACACGTGAGAGAAGAATTGTCTCAGGACTACAGTCTGACTGTCAGTCATTCCTGCCACTTCTCCCTGCTCCTGCCCAGTTTGGGACACCCACGAGTACTCACCAGTCAGGATGTGCCTGCTCTTAGGGTCATTGCTTTTGGGCACCATGACCTGCCCATCTCTACCAGGGATCTGAACTTCAGCTTGTAATAATGCACATCTCTTGGTGGGTTCTCCCACCCCACTTCCAGGGAGTTCTCCATCTCCTCTGTCACCCAGATGGCACTGACTGCAGACAGGACTGGGAAAGACAGCAGAGGGATGCAAGGAAGCAGCATCAGCACGAAAAGGTAAACAGAAGACAGAAAAGTTGCTAAACAACGCTCCTTCCCTGCCCAGTTTCCTGCTGTGAAACCCAAGACATTTCCCTGAGCCAAACTGAGGGAAAATTCAACAGCTTTAGTTTTATCCATGGTAACAGTCCAGCTCTGGCATTTCCTGGCTCTCAGTTCCCACCTGTTGTGCTAGAAGCAGGAAAAATGTCAAAGTCACCAAGCTTTTCACCATCTTTGCCAAGTACAAGCAGACAGCATTAATATCAGCTGCTAACCAAATGACATTTCAGCTCTCAAGAGACTGCTTCAAATACACAGCCTTTGCACACTCAGCCTCTTGACCTCAGCAGGATCACGCTCAGTCAGTCCTGGGAAGAGACTATGAGGAGAACTCACTGCTGCAGCTGTGTCTGGACAGTAAGTACCTAGGAATGACACCCTGCCTACTTTACAGTTCTTTCTGCATCCAGCTGAGCATTGCATTATTCTTAGTAACACGCTGCCTTTATCCTGCATGCTTCCATTCCTGCTTCTTGCAGCAGGTAACACTACAAATTCACTGGAATTCATGGGTGTCAACACAAGTAGGATTTGGACGAGAAAAATGGAAAGAGAGGAAAGCTGCAATACATCCAGCCCTAATGATCCAAATCTGCGAACAGATTTTCCAAAAAACAATGACGTAACTTTAGGCTGGGAAGAGAAAGTGCTCTCCAGCACTCAGTTCCCCTCACTTGTTGAAATCTAACTTTAAAGATTACAACATCTGACTCTTTTAAAAAAACACTACCTGCTCCTACCTGTACTTGCTTCTAGATGCTTGGGCTCACTGACAATCCCCTTCTTCACGAGATGGAAGTGTGACATTGTGAGATTCCACCCTGGTACCACGTGCAGTCTCATAGCTGAGCTGCTCTTTGGGCACGTGGATTTGTTTCAGCAGCATTTCACACCCAGCTGGATAACAGGTAAGGAGGTAATTACCCACAGCAGTCACTGGATCCCAGCTGACAGCCAGAGTTCTCCATGGAGTTCAGCACCTGCACATTCTGGGGAGCAAGGACTAAAAGAGAAACAAAGAAAAATACTGCAATGAGGATCACAACTTACTACATGGCCAAGCATGAAATTTTTTCAAACTTATTTTGGGTAAGAAAATGCAGAACTGGAGCTCCCAGCCTGTAGTCATCTTGGATTTAACGATTTCTTTCTGCTCAACAGCATATCATTAGATACCAATGAATAATTCAGTCAGTAACAAATGCAATAATTTCCTGGAAGACTCTTTCCAGCTTCTAAACCCACACTGGCATGAGGAAAACTCATAAAGCTCTCCCTACCAATGCATCTAGGAAGAGTAAGACAAGCCAAACCCCTCTTCTCCTATAACTGTCAGAGTTAATTCAGAACTGGGGAGTGCAGCTTCTCTACAGCAGAGGCAGAAAACGGAGCTTTTCTGACTGAGTACTGATGGAAACTTACACTTGGTGCCTGGAGGAGACCTGGGCAAATCTGCTGCACATAAGACACTTCAGGACACCAACAGTACCTTCACTGTTTTGCCACAAGACAGACAGCTCATTGGTATCTTGAATCAGACCTTGAAAGCAGTCCATATAGAACATCTGTTTACCATCAAGTTTACCTGATTTTAATTACAAGTGAGCTCATCATAAGCTGATCAAACCACCTACCAACTGTATTTCATTAGCAAGTGTCCTGGTTTGACACTGGTCACATGCCAGGCACCCACAAAAGTCACTCACTCACCCTCCCCTGCTACAGCTGGGCAGAGGACAGAAAAAATTTAAACAAAGGGCTCATGACTTGAGATAAGGACCAGGAGAGAACACTCCAAGGGCAAAATAGGCTCAGCTTAGAGGTACAGAATGATTTTATTACTAACAAAATCAGAGGAGGATAATGAGAAGTAAAAGAAGCCCTTAAAAAAACCTTTTCTTCCCCAAACTCCTCCCTCCTTCCCACCGACAGCTCAGGGAGACAGGATATGGGGGTCTGGTCAGTTTGTTGCCCGAGGTTTTCTTCTGCTGCTCAGGGAGAGAAGTTGTAGAAGTTGTTCCCCTGCTGCACCGTGGGGTCCCTCCCATGGGAGACAGTTCTCTGGGAACTTCTCCAGCGTGGGTCCACTCTCACCAGCAGCAGTCCTGCCAAAACTGCTGCAACGTGAATTCCC
>VWZW01003895.1:0-51256 GCA_013397115.1 Edolisoma coerulescens | reverse complement strand
AGAAAGCCATGAGCTGCTGTTCTGCACCAGGAGTCTGCAAACCACCGGTACGCACCGTCCCCGCTGCGCAGCCGAGGGCTCATTCTGGCTCTCTTTACATTCACGTTGATTCACAGCCCTTCTGCCACAAGCACTTGGGGACAGGAGGGCAGCTAGGAAAGGGGGCAGTCCCTGGTATCTCAAGGAGCCGTGTTTCTCCACCCGCCGATCCATGTGGATCAAAATTCTCCTGCCTTTACAGGCCCGCAGGGAGCTATCTAGCAGCACCCCACAGATTCTGGGATATGCCTCGCCTCAGCTGTGGCCCATGCATCTAACTGCTCTTGCTACAAGCAGGAGAGGCTAAGTTAGGCAGCTGGAAGGAATGCTGTATGTCCCTTCTGGAAAACCACCTGCTCTGATGGGCTGCTGCACATGAGGGGAGGCAGTCCTCTGTTCAACATGGGCACCTTGTGAGATGAGCCGAGGAAAACTGCATGTGGGAAAACGAACTTGGAGGTGTCTCTTCAGCTGAGATCCCATTCAGCCTTTCCCCAGGGTCCAGAGGAATTTGATGCATTTCCGAAAGTAACAAATGTTCTTGAAAGCAGTGACATTCAGTGCTGAGTACCAGAAGTCTCCCAGGACTGGCTTGGACAGTTCCCACATGAGAGGATGTGGAGGGGAGAGAAAGAGGTCAGGGGTCTGTTTACTCATTCTTTATATGAAGGCCAAATGAGGGAACTGGAGGCTCCAGAAGGTTCACCACAGTTCTCACAACTCTGTTCATTCCATAGTGCTCACTTGTCTCAGTTGGCAAACAAAGTCTGATAGTACAAACCCCAGAAATAAGCTTTACTCGATCTAGTCAACTATTCCAGGTTTACACTTCTGCTTCCCAGTTTAAAACTCTGCAAGACAAAGTATGACTCCATCCCAGGACAGCAGGAAATATTCCCTACATTTCTCATGAGCTCCCCGAACTACTGATAAACTTTGGGCTTCTCACCTCACATCCTCATGCAGTGATACTCCTTCAGCCTCACAAATTACAAAGACACCAGTACTGAGCAATGATGAAATGTTCCCTGGCAGGAGAATTGGGCTCTGCACAAAACTGGCCAAAGGACAAAGCCACTGTTTTTTTCCTGTGTGGTGCTCCTACCAGAACACCTACCAGGATGCTACACTCGCTATGCCTCACCTGCTGACTGGGGAATGGTGTAGTGACTGCGCAGTGAAAAATGAACTTGAAACATTGGATTTGTTCAGGCTTTGGGCTGGACCCCCATGATACTGATAACACCTTTTGCCTATCTCATGCAGCACCTGCCATGCTGTGCCTTGTGGGCCTTGTCTGGGGCCATGTGAATCTCTGTGACTGGACCCTGGTGCAAACGGTCTGTGACCGAGCTTTCAGCTGTGGTCTTCCCAACACAACTGTGAGCAAGACTGAGTAGAAAAAGCAGTGAGCACGTTCCCTTCTGGAGGACATCTGAGCAGGGCATCCAGCCACACAGCCACTCCGCACTAAAGCAAGGACCAGTTCTGCTGAGGAGGCTGGCTGGCTCACACGTTTCATAGTTACCCTCGATACTTCATCATTCCTGCCAAAGGCACGGTATTGCTGGTTCTGAGAATGTAGCATGTCAAGTGACATTTGACTGTGGTAGACCTATTTTACAGTGACTCTTTGTACAAACCCACAGCTCTCAAACTGAAAAGGGGGAGGGCTTGTGAGAAATGAATTCTTCAAGAAAGTATGGCAGATGCTTTTCTAAGAATATACTGCATGATAACACATAACACTCTTGCCAAAGGGGAAAGGCCAAAGTTATATATTGCCCTGTTCATCTGTCAAGGAGACCTGATAAGAACATTATTGCAGTCAGCTCATTTTTTTACTTCTAAGTTATTTTTTTCATTACCCATTTACACCAGAGTTTTTACCTAATTAGCTATGCTTAAATATTTTGAAGGGATGCTGAATTTAGAGAAATTAAGCTGAGATTCACTCCCCATCTCTTTTTATCTTCCCTTTTCTTAGGGGCTGTCAAGTTCTAGTGGTCAGCAGCTGTTGTTTCTTGTTATAGCCCCACTTACAAGGACTAGATACAAGATGACAAACCTCACCTAAAGTGAGGATGACAACACTATAAATGTGAAGCATAAATATCATAGAATCATAGAATATTCTGAGCTGGAAGGGACCCATAAGGATCATCAAAGTCCAACTCCTGGCCCTTTACAGGACAACCCCACACATCATACCACGTGCCTGAGAGCGTTGTCCAAATGCTTCTTGAAGGTGTGGGTGTATTTTACGGGAAAAACGAACAATGTTTTTAAGAGTTGAGGCCCACTCTTTAATGTAAAAGGTATGTTCTTCCTAGAAGGGGAGAAACTTTTGAGTTCCTTATAAAGCCTCAGAGTTCCAACCCCCAGAGTTACAGGAACATCGGCTCAGAAAGCTTGCAAGGAAAGTTCCCTTTGCACCATTTCCCTGGGGATAAATCTTGGTCTGTGTCTGTTAGTAAATCCAATGGGTCCAAGGACACTCCTGTGAAAACCTCTCAGCCTCCAAAGCTGGGTGCCTGCATCCAAACTGCTTATCTGGAGCTGGTACTGGAACATCCTTGCTCCACAAGTGTGGGCTGCTTTGGTGAGAGCACTTGCTAGCTGCCCTGGGGTAAGGGCTGGCTGTCCCCCTGCCAGCACCACGAGCTGGTAACTAACACTTGATCTTTGAGTTTAAATACCTTACAACACTCAGGCATGGCTGCTGGAGAATAGTGTGGGGACAGATGGGGTATTCCTGGAGCCCAGAGCCATTCATTCCAGAAACAAGTATCTTGTGGCAAACACCCAAAGCAGCATCTGCTGTTCACAGAGGTTCCTCACATCTCCATCATTCCTATGGCTATTGCTGATCCAACAGAATTTACCTTATAAACACAGACAACTAGAGTGAAATTCTGGGCACTCCGAACTCCTTTTCCCTGACCTCCCTCTTGAGGTTCCCAACACACCCAGATTTGCCTTATCCTTTGGGGAGAGAGCTCAGCCCTGCTTTAACCCCATCACATTCACTGGATACATCTGTCTGTGTCTGTAGTGAACTGTGTGTTTCTGGAAGACATTCATTCCCCTGTTCAAATTAAATATTTCTGGTATTTTTCACAGCCCCTCCTTCAGCCCTTTCTATCAGAGCAAATGTACCATTTTGCTAGAAAACTTTACTACAGCAGTGATTGCTTAGAGGGCCTTTGAGGTCAAAGCTGAGTAGAGCTCAAGTGCCGCACCAGACAACTGTGCAGAAATAAATTTCAATTTCAAAGATTTGTTCAATTTATTCATTTCCTGAGCTGACAAGTGCTCACAAGTGTGAGCCATATCACACTTGTGTGTCAAGCCATATCACAGACTAAATGTTTAGGATTCAATTATCTTCACTATATATTAGACGTACTGTATATGGTGTCCTGGAGAGTCAAGACTCAGAAAGATTTAAACACAAACAAAATGTACGTGGTTGAGGAGAAAGCCTGGAGGAATTCTCCAGTCCTGTCCTGACTGTCAGGAGTGTTTTGTGCTAGGTAGTATTTTAGGACATGTTTTCATGATCTGCTTTACCTGATCTCAGTCAGCATCATCAAGAAAAGGCAGCACCACCCAGACTGCTTCTCTGGCCTCCAACTGCACCACCACTCTGTTGTGGTGGCACTGGGATTAATTTGGCAGTGGCATGAACTGGAGCAAAGAAAGGATTTAGCCTGCACAGCTGCACAAAGGCTAATGCCGCTGCAAGGGAGAGAGAGGCACTGGGCTACTCAGCTATGGATTTGGGGGGACAGGGAATGATCCTGCCCATTCTGGTAGAAGTTGCTCTTCCATGGGGTTAGGCTGTCAGTGAAACCACACCTACAGGACAGGGACCCTTCCTTCTCTGTGTCATGAGACAATTCAGGCACTGTGCAGTGTCTTCTCACTCGGATCACAATAATTTATACAGTAAAATCCCATGAGTTAAATCAATTAAAAGGTGACGGTTTTGGCCTGCGTGAGGGAAATGACGAGGTGGGAGGGTGATAGCTACTTTAGTTTAAGAGATAAGAGCTGAGATCTGGCAGTAGCACACACCTCACTGCAGGCCAGTCCTCCCTTGGCAGGGAAGGCTTAGTGCTGCCTTGTGTAAGATCACTGTCACAAGAGGAATCTTTTAGCAGCTCAAAAGCAACACCACAGCGCCTGCACTGAATGTGTGCCCACAATGTAACAGTAGAGATGGCCCTGTTGGTTGGCAAACAGTGCTGCTCCCTGAGGAGAATTTCCTCTTGAAGGTTGACAATTGCCAATGCAAATTAGAGCTGCCTGTAGTTTTAAGAGTACAAGGACAAACGTTTTTTCATGTCTTCACCAGAAATCAAGTCACTTGAAACATGATTTGCCACTAAGATATGTTGATTGTCTGGGCTTCACAATGTCCCTGAAATGAGCACAAGCAACCCAGAGGATAAGGTGCCATCAGCTAAGCTCTGCTCATGCCTGATCTTCAAGGACTGGAGTTCTTGGTGGCATTGGAATTAAAGAACTGATCTGTCCTTGACAACATTATACCTTAGTATCTGCCTTTCCTGCTAAATGAATGATGGTTGCTGTAGGCACACACTCTTGTAGAAAACTTCCAGCAATCAAGGGGGAAAAAATGTCCAACAATGACACAATTATGGTAGGCATTTAAATAGCTAGGAGCTTACAAGCTAGATGTGGCCTTTATGATATTTGCTATTAAACTAGGTAATGGAGCAAAAGCCTTGAAGAACCTGTGGGCACTTAAGTGGATCCAAATAACAGCAAATGCAAGTTAACTAAAAATGCAGTTAATCTCTGAAGTGCAGAGCAAATGGATTACCATGAACACAGTGTGCAGGTGGCTGCTGTCCATTTTAGTGCAAGAGGTGTGCTCAGCTGGGGCACCCAGGATACCACCCCGAGCCCCACTGTGCATGAGTGCGAAGTGCAAGAAAGAGAAATTGCAAGCAGCAATACTAAAGCAAGAGGCAGGTATGTTCCTCTTCGAGGTCAGCTGAAAAGCCTGGCAGCATGAGGGTGAATGAGGCCAGGATCCTGCTTCAGAAAGGCTGCTGGGGAGGGACTGACTGTGATTCACTTCAGGAGGGTGTTGGTTGACAACAAGGAGGAGGCTGGCAGCCTTTGCTTCCCACCACGCTCACTGGGGCAGCGTTGGCAGTCACAGGGCACAGAGAAGAGGGAAATGAAGAGATCAGGGTGGCTGCAAAAGGAGGGAGAAATCAAAGCTTCTTCCCTTCCCTCCTCTGCTTCTGGTCCTTCAGTTTGTCCTTGTGTGTCTCAGTTCTGCTGTGTTTCCTGGTGTTTGTTTTCCCCAGAGGTTCACCTGGAAGGACAGACCTCTGTGAAGAGAATCCTTCTGCCTTGTGCCAAAAAGAACTCTTGCTCTGCTGGAGATCCTGAGCAACATCAGCTGGCAGGCCAGGCCTGCTCTCCCTGCTCTCCTTGCCATCCCCGCTATCCCTGTATCGGTGCTACCTGGGGGTGCCATGGGTGGCCCAGGGACAGGTGGCTGCTCCTCATCCTTTCTGCTGACACCGTCAGAGTAGTAACAGGTTTTACAAGTAACTTCATGAACCAAGTCATGTAACCATTTCTGTCCTCTCAGCTGCATTTGCCTCACAGGATGGCAGCATTTGATGTCTCAAAAGATAAAGAACAGTTTGTTGTAAGCAAAAGAAAAGTAGAGAAGATTGATGGTGGTATGAGGGAGGGTGGAAACGAGCTCAAAACCATAGACAAGGCAAAAGTCTAAATAATCAGATGAGTGAGGAGGGTTATGGTGTACAAGTGAAGAGTCATTGAGTCATGTTTCAAGCTTGTACCATAAAACCATCTATAACTATTTCCCAGAAGGTGATTAGTTTGCATAATTCGGAAGTTTTATGAAGGGTGTTCATTGGAACTCAATGAATAATTATTTTTTTGTGTTTCATTGGCAAATTTGGAAAGTCAAGAGGACTCATTTCAGTCAGAGTGAAAGGAAAAAAATTTATTTTTTTGTGAATTGGGACATAAAACCAGTAATAATTTGGAGGCTTCAAAATAGACATCTAATCCTAAAAAAATTAAGGCCTCATTTTGATTGTGGCTATTTAAATATTGTTGAATATTTAAAAATAGAGAGATTTTTGAAAGAAAATGATGCTTTGAAAGAAAAATAAAATAATTTAATTTGAAAAAACATTGAGAATTATTTAATTTGAAATTTTCCTTGATATTAAAGAATATGATTGTACTGGCCAAGATCCTGAGGTGTATTACTATCTTCTGTCCTGGACTTTTGGCTCCAGAAGTTTATTTCAAAAACAAAAGCCCCATTCCAAGGCTTGACAGTATATCAGGCAAATCTAAATTTCTCAAGACTCCAGAGCCTGCTCCATGGGTCTCCAGCTCCTCAGTGGCCCAGGGACTTTAACAAAACACTAATCAGTCACTGCCAAGCCACAGACAGAAATTATAGCTGCATCCTCTCCAGAGCCTGCATTTGCCAGCTCAGTGCATTACGACTTAGTACACAATCTACCATTAAATAGCTTGCAAATGAAATTCCTCTGCTTCAGGATGCAATATTAGAAGAGTAACAAGAAAAGTGCTCTTACACAGCATTTGTAGTTAAACCCCTTCAAGGCAGGAATGGGCAATGCTGTAGTTCAGTAGCTGAAGGAATGGTAATGAAGGGAGACTGAGTCCTGCTCAACCCGTCTAGCCCAAAGCCCTTGGTACAGAGATACCAGGTTATTTTCACTGAATCTTGACCCCTGGCAATAACCCAACACAGGCTGATATATGAGGCGTGTAGTATTGCAGCAACACCCCTTACAAGGCTGTGGCAGCAAAATTTGTTGATGTGCTTAGGTCCTTAGAGTAATGAGAACCAGGCAGTCTGCTTTCTTCTACTTCTTCTAAAAGACATCAGTTAGTTGCTGACATTTGAAACTCACAAAAAGTGGGTTAATACAATGGCCATTTAAATGAGCGAACAAAGCAAAAAACCTTAGGAAGTGAAACTTTCTCAAGAAAGCTTTGCCTAACTGCAGTTGCTCTTGCTGAAAAAGATTCCCTTCACCTTTTTCTCATTTCACCCATTACTGGTTCTAGATAGAAGAAAGAAAAAATGTATTTTGCCAGTATGTAAGATACTGCTGGGTCTTTTTTTTTCCAAAAGAGCTAATGATTTAAAAACGAAAAATATTGTTGGAGACTTAAAAAAATTTTATGAAAATGTGTTTTCTAAAAAATATTTCTTCAAAATTGTAAAATTCAAAACATTTCTTCTTATTTTTCTTAGAGTTTGATTTTTATTGGACCCCATCCAACACATTTGTTTTCTTTGTATGTACCAGATATAATCTCATTGATATTGAAAAGAAGAATTCCCCAGGTGGAATGTTACCCACAAGCCCATCCTCCTTTTTATATACCTTCTTCCTGATTTTGCAGCCTTTTTTCATAATCTCTTTCCCCTCTAGGAATACATTTGCAAACTTCCTTTATTCTCCCCTTCATCCCTAGTACACAGGCCAACAAAACTGTTCACTGCCATATTTCTAGTATGTTATCCCTGTGGCCAAAACATTAGGAATTCTTTTGGAGGATGGATTTGAATTTTAAAATGTAGTTTTTCCTAGCTGGGTTTTCAGGTATGATAGTGGGAGCAACCAGACAGAGCTGTGAAGAAGCACTTAAGTTGAATGCTCACTGCAGTCAGAGGCTTTATAGCAGGCATTAATCAGTGCTCAACTTAAATAACCAGGAGAGCGAGCTGGCCACACACATTCAAGTTAATATCCTAAGAGTTGCTATGATGTGACTGTCTAAGAATATGAGAAAGATAAAGCTTGTAGGGAGCGCTAATGTCTGGCAGCAAAGAGGTAGAGTAAGAAGGAGCTTCTGAGCAGAGCTTCTGAGTAGAGGCTTGTCAGCTATTTCAAACTTCACTTTGGCTAATGAAAGACTTCAACCTCCCCTAGCACATCTGGTCTTTCAGACATTTCAGGGCTTTGTTTTCATACTTAGTCCTGGTAGGCACTTAGGGAAAGGGCAATTGCTAAGTCCTAGAAATGTGGTTTCAAATACTTCATAAACTAGGGAAGACAAAGGGAGTTTTGAGCTATCACTAATCCAAGAGTAACGCTTTGTACATGAGACCAGATTCTGTGGTGAAGAATGGGTTGAACAACAAATCCTGCAGCTAATACATTTTGGAAGGTATAGGACCTGCTTTTAGTTTGCTGACTCACCTGATGCCAGCCATAAAGCCACTGCATGGCTATAGTATCCTCTGCCGTACAGAGTGATAATTTTTTTGCAACTGCTATATTTCAAACCCAGAAAGATTCTTGCAAAGTCTGGGATTTATTCTACAATCCTCTGCTAGAAATTCTGTATCTTTGTTTTCCAGAGCCCTCAGCCTATGATTTAATAACTATTCTAATGGCAACTCACAATCCTTGCATACATCGCTGCAAACTTTCAGTAACATGTGGTGGCATAGACCAAAGGCAAACAGATTGAACATTAAAGTTCCTTACATCAGGGCATCAACCCTACAGATCTCAGACATAATTCCCAGGAATACATTCTCATACAAGCCCTGAATAAACAATCTGTGATAAAGCCACTATTCATTCTATGCTTTTTGTAAGTAAAACTGCAAGGAAAGAGGCAAGGAGAAGTTGTCTGAAACAGAAAGGCAAGGCAAGGTTTATAGCAAGGAGGGATTCTGAAATGGTTCCCATCCCTCAGTGCTGTGTTTCCACATCACCTTGCTCTGTCATGCAAAATTTAAAGAGCATTATTGACAGGAATGGAGGTGGTGCATTATCTGGTCTTCACTAAAATGTTTTTCCACTCCTAAGAGGCTTCTGGGCAGGTTTTGTCTGGGAATATATTTCACTCAGCCTAACAGTGACATCTGAAAGCTAAAAAGCTACATACACCCTTCTCTGATCCAGCCACTCATATTTCTGCCAAAACATCCTTTCCCGCCTTGGTATTCCCATTTCCCTATCTCCATCTCATCACAAGCCCTCTGAGTTTTCCACGTAGAAGCTGTTTCCCTAAGATGTCCAAAGCTTGTGGCCTGTGTTCCCAAACTTTGTGTGCCCCTGGAAAGAGACGGATACTGTGCTGTAGTTCTGAGATCTAGTCCCTGCAAAGGAAAATCAGAAAAAATGTGGATGTGGTTGAATGTGACCAGACAAGAAGCCTTAGCTCATGATTCCTGTTCACCTCAACTGCTGAAACAATCTCTGCTGGCCTTGACAAACGTTGGCTCACTGCTGCGTATTCCAAATGTTAGTGTATATCTGTCAGTTTGAACACTTTGTCATTCTCTTTGTGCCTGTCCAGTGACTTCTGCCTTCTGTTACATTACTGACTTCTCCCTTAATTTAATTTCATTTACTTTCATTTTCTAGCCTGTCCCATTCTAACTATCAGCTCACATCCACTCTTCAGAAATGGCTTCTAGACTGGCAAACAAAGCTGATCCTCATTACTCACTTGTGATTAATTCAAAGAAGTACTTTAGAATCTGCTCCATGCCCTTGGATGAACTTCACGCTGTGAGCTTAGGAAAATGCCTTTCTTTGTCGGGTCTCCTGTCTTTCAAACATTTGGATTCTCTGTATGTCTACTGAGCTGGAGCACTATCTCCTTTATGTAAACTTCATTGAGTCCTTTGCTTTATAAAGGTTTAATTCTAGGTTTCCCAGGAGTCCTGCTTTGATCTTAATAGTTTGAAATACCATAATTTTCTTTATTGTTTTTCTTTACATCAGGGACTTCATTAGCCCTGTGTAAACTGGAAATAGGCCCTTAATTATGCTCCTCATCTGTACCCCTTAAAAATATTTCTTACCCATCTCTTTTTTGATTAGAACGTCATTTCTCACATGTTTTCAGCAAAACTTTATGATTTATTCTTGTGTCCCTCACTAAATTCAAACTGCTGCACTTTCAGAGCCAAAGACTCAGGAATATGGCTATCTTTTGCTGTTTTTCCTTTTTGCAATGCTTTAAGAAATAAAGGAAAGTGGAAGTAAAACATTTCTCCAGTATTTCCCCAGTCATGGGGTACACTTAACGGCTTAATTTTAGACTTGGGGGGTTCCTTTGGTTCTTCTCTGCTTATTCATGGAAACAGACTAGCTTTCAATGATTGCTTTAGGGTGAAGATATCTGCTTTATTCTGTGCTCAATCCCAAGTGATTGGTCTAGAAACAACAAATGTGTGGAGCTCTGCTTTGGAAAACTCCTTCCAGTAAAGGAAAGTCATTAAACATCTGCCAAGACATTTATGGTCTCTGTTAAAATTTGTCCTAAAATCTCTCCCTTGCCACAAGCCCCTACAGGAAACTGGAGAAGAATAAGGAAGTCAGTGTGTGTGATGACCTTTTGCCTGTGTTGTTTCTAAGCCTTGTGTCTCTATTTCCTCTTACTTCTGTCTGTATCTCTTTCCATAAATCTCAGATCTTACATTTTGACTGTAAGCTGCATGGGGATGGGGTTGGGACAATACATTCACACAGGCCTGGTTGCTACTGGGACATAGATGGCTTGTGACAAATAACATGTAGCAAAGCCAGCCACGTAAGGGCTAGAATGCAGACACTCAAGGCTAACTGAGAACTAGTAGCATGAAAACTTGGGAAGAAATTTGCCCTCTGTGTTAGATAATTATAGATGCTGTGCATATCAGGAAAGCTTGGATATAATTAACTTTACAGTAGGGGAAACAAAGCCTAGCTTTCAGAAAAGAAATACCAATGATTGTATCACAAAGAAGAAGTGCACAAGAAGACCAGCCCTGTGTGCCCTAAGAAGCAGTGGAAAGAGAATTCCTCAGCTAGTGCTGTCCTCCTCTTCTGAGGCTGGATTAAGGGCACAGGCTTAGGACTGAAGAGCAGCATTTACAAAACCAGGTTAGAAGCTAAGAAAAAGGCAATAATTCTGAGAGACTTAAAAATCAGTAGTTTTGTGATGTGAATTGTGGTTCCTTCAGGAACTATGCCTGATCCACCAAACTTGGTTATATCTAGGCCTTTACTTACACTAACCAGGTTTTAGTCCTTTAATGGTAATGAAACAGTATTTTTCCAGTCACTCTGTTATTTCCTTTTCTCTTTACCTCTTGTTTTGTACAAAAGCTTTTTCTTCAGCCATACCACTTAGAGGACTGGATTTTTTTCAAATGACAGTGCATTTCAAAACCCCAATAGGTTTGTGGCAAACTAACACGGTAAAAACGTGAACTGTTGAACATAATAAGACATGATCTCACATTTTGAGTTTAGCAAAATATCCTGAAACCAGATACTTATGCAAATTATAAGAATTTCTTCTCCCCGTTACGTCTCAAGCAATTTACCAAGCAAGTTCCTGTCATAGAAGAAAAAAACATGGGCAGCATGAGACAGGCTCAAAAGTGTGAAAATAATTTTGTGAATAATAATATTTTGCAATGGGAATTCTGACAGTATCAGCAGGACGGTTTGCCCTAACAAGTGTTAATGAAGAAGAGCAAATCACTAGAATGCAAGTGACTAACCCAAAATGAGAAAGAAACTTACATGAGAAACCTAGTTATTTAACTTCCTAGCAATCTGAGTAATCACAGTAGTGTAGTCCAGTGTAAAACTGCATGGCCCTCCCTCAGCTAAGTTCAAAGAGGTTGTGAAGCCCAAACCACTCCTAAGCTGAACCCTTTGTTTAAGGCTCTGCAGCTTAGCACTGCAAGGCTCTCAGTCCTCTCAGTCTCCCCTGCTCTGACACTTTGCTGTGGTAGCATATGTAAAGTATGAAGGTTTCCTGTGACATGGGAATTAATATCACCCCTAAGAACAAAGAGCACTATAGTCTAAGAATGTGCATTAAAGCAAAGAAGAATATAATATTGATCTTTTGTAGAAACAGCCTGAGGAATAACCTCACTTGAAGACCTGACTCTCAGTCAAAATTAGGGCTCTTCTTTCAGCCATTCCCTTGCCCAGCCACTACGCCATGTGTAAGGTTCCATTTATGGGAGAGGGTGAAAGATGAAAAGTTCCCAAGATAAAACATTCAGGGCACGAAGATACCAGACTACACAGACAAGAAGGTGCAGTAACTAGGTAAGATAGGTCCTGTGGCTGTAGCCCACAAAGCATGGCCTGTATTTTTCATAGGATATATTCAGGGAAGGTGGGGCAAGCAGAAGTCCAGAGACTCTTGACCAGCTGAAGAGTAGTTAGATAAAGGATACAGAGGAGAGAAAAGCTGTCCCCAGTGATTCTTGTGGATTTTATTCTAGTGGGGAACTCATTCTGTTACCAATACCTTGTTCCATGCTATAACTGAGCTGGGAAGGATGGGAGCAGTGAAAGTGAGATCTTATTTGGAACAAGAACTCTTTTACTGCATGATCTATCTGCTATCTGCATGCATTAACTCAAGATCCAAAGTCTAATTAGGAAGGGTAGAAGGCACCATGGCAAGGTAATCTCTGTCCATTGAAAGGGATAACGAAAGGCAGTCTGGGCTCACTTCAGGCTGCCCTATCTAAAGAGGCTCCACAGGGAGACATGTTGTGCTTTACTTAGAAGAGTAATTATCATGACACAAGGCTTTTAAGGAGGAACGGGTAAAAAGGAAAAAGTCGTGGATCTGAAAAGGCACCCTGAGAACAAAACAGCCAGGAAACAAAATGAGTACCACTGGAAACAGAGCTTGCTAGAGCAGTCTCAAACAGGAGAGAGAGGAGTGCCAGAGCACTGCCTCTCACTCTAGCAGTGCAAGATCCTGTGGATATGTGTGGCATGAGCACTGAGTTTTACATGGCAATCCTTTGCCAGTGTTTAGTGGCTAACTGCACCATCAATTTGCAGTCTCAATCAATTACCAGGAGATTACACTATAGTTGATGAAGCTCAAATGCATCATTTGTTTAACTGCATGCAAAACCCAAACCCAAAAGATACAAAGGCCAGATAATTTAGTTACTACTACGGATATGAAAATGTCAGGCATAACCTGGTAATTTCATGCCATAAATCTCACTGATATTCTGGTACATGATGTTGCAATAGCATTTATTTACTATTACATTTAATATTAAAATTTATTTAAGCTTGTCTAACCAGTAATACAGTGTGTGCCTGTCTCATTATTAGGATGCAGTTTTTCATTTTCCCATAGCAGTATTTGTATTTATCATTGGTTCTGTTTTGAATGCTGGATAAAATTAAAATGACTGTGAATCTGTCTTTACAAATATTGCATAAGCTAGGTATGGAAGCAGTAAACTTACTTATATCATTACATAGTTATGTGATTTCAAGACTAAGTATTTATCCTGGATCTTTGGATTGGGTGGGCTAGTGTTCAAGAATTAATGTTGTTAATTTTTCTAGGTCACAGTGCAAAAGCAGGTCTTTGCAATCTACTAGATCTACAAATATAAATGATGAAGCACCTTCTAAAAGAACTTCTCAAAGTGCAGGTACAAAAATAGAATGCCGATCTTCAGGAAAACTGAAGTGAACCTTCATTTTTATGGAATTCTTTAGGCAATGATTCATGGATATGACAGCCTATCACAGAAAAAAGCAAAACAATTTTCAGAGCTTACATGACTTTTAAAAGGCCAATGAGCAAAAACTGTTTCACTGAGATTTGAAATGATGCAAGTGCTCTAAGCAGAGATAGCAATAATCAAAGCTCCTGCAGTGTTTTTCATCCGTTGATGTCAAGGTAGTTAGGCAGAGAAGTCCGTAGGTAGCAAAGTTCTGTACAGATGTGGAAGTCATTAGCTATAAACCTAGATAATTTTTTTCTTGGAAACAGGAAAGCTTAAAGAGGCTGGGTTATGATTCAAGTCTCGTTGCTGATACAAAAAGATGAAGTAATTGCAAGTGTAATCAGTATTTTGAAGGGGGTAGCAATTTTTAAACATCAAAAGCACTAACATTAAAGCAAGCAAAGAAATTGGGGGTGGAAGCAACTCCTCCATAAAAAAGGCTAGCTTGCAGTGATTCACTGTGCCACATTAGGCAGAAGTACAGCTCTCTGCATGTTGTCCTGGTAGGAAATACCTGATGATTGCTAAAATATTAAGCGCTATGATTCTGCAAGCTGGCACCACCAAAGGGCCTGAACTGCTCTAATGATGATTACCTTTCCTCCCACAATTCTTAAAGCAGAATGGATGACAGTTTCAGATTGAATATATATTTTCCATCTGCTGAATAGTTGTTTTTGTTCATGCTGTTTGAGGTTAACTGTGCACGTACTAACCAAACCCACTACTTCCTTTCTCGTAAAACCAAAACAAAGCTTCATACTACTTTCAGGTACAGCATCTGGGATCAAAGCTATATATACACACTGGCTCTGTGTGGGTTCAAACATTTCGAAGATTCAGTATCCTGAAAGGTGTCACTCCTTTTCCAGTCCTGAGAGTTCCAGTTTGTCTTAAAGTCTGAAGGCATCAGACACCTTCAGCCCCTTCAGCATCTGTCCCAGAACAGGAATGCTCTCAATATTGGTCACCGTGGGCTTTCTCTGCACAGCCACTGCCATTGCTGAAGGTGGGTAGATGAAGGAGTCAAGGTATCTGGGGGTGTCGACTTATTTTCAGTTTCATGTCTTTGCAGGAGAAAGACTTGGTACAACAGGGAGAGGAAGGTGACATGGGACTGGTGGGAGCAAGGTCCTGGGTCACTGCAAGGTGTTTAGAAAACCAGACACAGACTTTAGAGCAGCACTACCTGTAGGGACACTGGTCAACATTCAGAGTAGCTCAAGAAGGAAGAAAAGATCTTGAAAAACTAGGCCTTGCAAGTGAAGTTGTGACAACTTATAACACAGGTATAGAGGTTTGAATGGATGGAGAAATTCTACTCTTCATCTGGAATTCTTGCAGTACAGAACTGAAGAAGATAAGCCCTGCCCCAAAATGGACTGATATAAAATGAGATTGAAAAAATAATACTGAGTCTTCACAGCTTACTAGAGCAAAAGACAGTGCCTTCCCATCATGTGTCAGTATAGAAAACAGAAGTTGCAAAAAGCTGTCAGTAGGGTTGTACATGGCACAGTAATTTCCCCTTAAGATTTTTTTTGCAGTCTGTTTACCAGGCTTTGCTGTGTGCTGCTATATTGGCTCGGGGTATATATTGTTGCTATACTGTGGCTTGGGAGTAGCTAGTTAAAAATAAGGAGAAAAAACATCAGAAACAAAAATATGCAAACGGATTTTCTATTCAGTTTTACTGTTACCTAAATAATTCTGTTCCATGTTCCATACAGGATGTCAACTTTTTGTTCCTAAATGTAAACATGTTTATTTCTACCGGGCAGAAATTGCGGTTTAAAAGTCTGATTTTAAATTTCAAATTTCAGCCTTACCATCTATAGTCTACTTTTTGGTGTCTTATGTATATTAAAAAGTTTGTTGAGGGAAACGGAAGTATGCAGGTCATTCATTGCTTGACTAAGGGAGCCAAATAACCTACTATTTAAGCAACAAGTAATTGCTGAGATTTATAATATCATTTTTAGTAATAAAAGCATTTCTTGAGCTTTTTAAAGAATATTAATGCAATGCTAACATGAATTGTGGTCTTGGAATCCTTTCTTTGAAAGCAGCATTTCTAGGAATTCCCCATGGATAATAGGAGGTGGCAGGACTCCCTTCCTACTGTGCAGGTTGAAGTAAATGACTCGAGATCCTTTCTTGACAGCTCACTCACTGTCACGCTCTTTACTTCCTTACAGTAATGGAAGTGACACAGCCAGCAATGGTGCTGGCCAACAGGCAAGGAGTCGCCAGCTTGGTGTGTAAATACAAAAACATTGGGAATGCAAAGGAAATTCGAGTGACTTTACTTAAACAGACTGGTGACCAGTTCACAGAAATTTGTGCTTCATCGTACACCTTGGAGTTTAAAACATTCTTTGTGGAAGAGGTCATTCAGTGCCATGTTACCCCTGGCCACAACAATGTGACCCTCACCCTGGCTGGCCTGCAAGCGAATGACACCGGGCTTTACATTTGCAAGATGGAGCGGATGTACCCCCCACCCTATTTTATGAACAAGGGAAATGGGACACATCTCTATGTCATTGGTAAGCAAGCAGGTTTATAGTACTGTGATATTTCCAAGTTAAGGGAGTTGCTATTATGTCTCAAAGGTCTTCAGAGTTCTGTTTGTGAGAAGTGAGGGTGAATACTGGTTGGAGTGCTGAAAATCTTGATTAGCTCTTATTTCTGTCAGGCCTCCCTGCATGCACCCAAAGCAAGCATAGACATAGCCATGCAATGTATTTAGCAGCTTAGGGATGTTTGATAGCATAAGCAACATTATGCAGTGTACATGTATGTCTAGGCAGTTAGACACAGAAGTGCAAAACTAACAGAGTAAGGCGTATATGCTCTTCTACAGATAAAGACTCTTTTCACTGGAGCTTGAGTGGGCAGTGACTCAGAGCTCAGTCCTGGTGGTATCCTGGATTGAACATGCTAGAGAAAAGCAGTGTAGAGGCTGATTTACTGACTCTAGGGCCATCCTTATGAGGCTCATGTGTGACATGACTTGTGTGATATCATATGTTTTAGATCCAGAACCTTGTCCAGACACTGCCATATATATCTGGGTATTAGGAGCTACTGCCTCAGGATTTTTTCTTTACAGTATCATCATCTCAGCCATTCTTGTGGGCAAAGCGGTAAGTCCCATCAACTCAGCTCCCTTCTGCTAATCATACCCCTTTGTGTGATGAGGACAAGGAGAAAGAAATGAGGATAGGGAAGAACACTGAGAACAAACCCAGTGGGATGCTCCATTTTACTAGTGCAATGTTATTACAATAATGCAAAACAAGAGAACTTGCTGGAGCTGCCACTTATATTTGTTTATGGCTTATTTGTGTTGCCTGTGTACTAGAAAGCAGTCAGCTTCCATCAGCTGGACTGATGGAGCTCAGTCCAGCTGAGCCTTGGCTTAGGTCTGGATGCTTAAAACCAGGCAAAGTCCTGGATGCTTCTGGGATTAAAGGCAACAGTCTTCATGTGTACTCTGATTTCACAAATGATTCACACAAAATCCCAGGATTTGGTTTTTCCTTTTCTCACCATTCACCTCTGCAAAGCAAATTTAAACAGGCTTCTCCTTGGATGGCGGAAGTGTAACTTAAAGCATTTTTAATTTCACAGCTAGAAATGTCTGCACAAAAGCATGCAATATGTAAGCCTGGGTTGCCTTTTCTCACAGGGGTCTGCAGTACTCATTGTCTGTTAGAAATGAAACTGAGCTTGAAACCAAACAATATCTCTGTCCCATATTTTTCAATCAGTCCTTGTCCCTAGAAGTTAAATGAAGTTTTCTGGTGTGAACACTGCTAGCTTTGAACTAACACTGAACTCTGAAGCAGGAGCACCTTCAAAGGGCTAAATGAATGGCAAGGACTCTTTTTGTATAAATAGCCCTTGTACATCCTGATCCTCCCTCAAATGGTCTCAAGAGATCTTCTATAAAGAGGCAGAGAAAGGTGTCTAGAATACATTCTACTCAGTAAAGGAAGAACATCCATCGGTTTCTCTAAAATGTGCTGGTCAATGATTATGCTGTGATCGCTTGTTTATTTTGCTTTCTTCCCTTATTTTACAGATAAAGAGAAGACAATGTCTCACTACTGGAGTCTATGTGAAAATGCCTTCTGAGAAGCTAGAGAAAAAAGTGATTCCATTCCACATCACTGTTAACTGAAACAAGGAAAGAGAGAAACCATTTCCTAGCTGGGATGGAGAGTCTGCTAATTCATTTCAGTTAAAGAAATAAAATTAATTGTCTTTTTACAAAAGGTGTACAGGAAGGTGAGAGAATATTCTTTGTAACTTCTATGGTTTGGAGGAGAATAAATAGTATATGCATTTGTATTTGACGATTAACCCTGTCACATAGAAATGGCTACATTAGGCCATTGACTTTTTTGAGATGTATTGTACCAATATGTAATATATATGTGTGTATAGCATTAAGAGCTATTGGTGTTGCAGTCGAGCATCTTACTGTCAAATTTCATCATGCCTACTGATCAACTGAAATCCAAACACTATTATGACAGAGACTTGTGTGTCATTGCAAGGCTGACCCACAAGTCTAGGGGGCAGAGGTAGGAGAGCACACTAATGTACAAAGGAATGTTGACTTTTTCCTGCATTGATATTTATTGGCTCCATTTCTGGCATTAGTGCTCTGCACTTCCACAGAGGCCTCCCCTTAGGCTGGCACTGATGACACTGCTGCTCTATAAGCCTGATCTTACCTCCCTTCAGTGGCATTGTGTCCCAGAAGTGCTGTGATGGAGCTGACTGATGGTCTCTGAGCCAGTGCTGATAGTTTGGTTGGAGTAAAGGCTCCAGCAGGAGCCATCTTAGGCTGTGCTGGGAGAATGTTCCAGCTCTGCTGGGGCCTTGTGTTTTATAAATGCTAAATTAGCATCTATCCAAAAGGCAGAAGTATGTTGCTGTGTTTAACGAGGTCTATTTTCCATGAAAATACTGACAGTGTATAATCTTGTTTATTAGTTATGTACCATTCAATAAAAACCTTGAAGCTTTGCCCAAACTCAAGTTCATTTCTTGTTCACCTTTGTCAGAAGAAACAGGAAGTGGCTACATGTTAGAAAGCAGTGAAGATAACATGAACCTTTCCTCTCTGACCCTGTGTTTTGCCCTTCAGAGACAGCCTCTGTGCTCATGCCAACACTTCTGTTCTCAGCTCTCCTCCTCAGCTGGCCACCATTACAATCTGTCAATTCTTCTATTTGTCTAGTTACAGCTGCTGTGATGTGCTTCAGAGACACTACCAATCAAGTTTTTGCTTCCAGCAGTTACTTACTTGCAAAAGGTAGCTGTAATGCCTTTGACAGCACCTCCTGTACATGTTTAAACAAAAAACTTGTCCTAGTTTCAAATCCTGTTTTCTTTGCCCCACTCTGACACTCTCACTCACTAAATGCTAGTCAACACACAAAGCCGCTGAAGCTTAAAACAATTTCAGCATTCTCAGCTACTAACTACTAATTTGACTCTTTGCTATCAAAATTTCACCTTGCAACCCAAAACACTGGTAGCATGTGTCTCTGTTTCACAGCTGTGAATCCGTCTCTGTTGCACAGCTGTGAAGCCAAACCCCAGAGCCCTTTATTCCATGTTCTTGCAGTGGCAGCAGCTCCCAGAACACCAAATCTCATAGCTCTTTTAGTCTGCTTTCCCTCTCCTGCCCATTCATCTGGCCCCACTCCAGCTGTGCAAAGACACATTCACATTCTCAATTTGCCAGTGTTTGCAGGTGCTAACTGCTCTCTCAGTGTTGATATACAAGCGTGCTGCATTAAGAAAAAGTAGCATCTGATGACATATCCTTCTTTTGAAGGTGTTTTAGTATTCTGACATTAGTCTGGTATTTTTCCCTAATTTTTCACTATCCAGTGTTTTGGGGATAAAAAATAATAAAAGATCACATATCTGTTGTCACTGCAAAATGACTGAACTTCTGCCCTTTTAAGTGCAGCCTGATCAGGGAAATATGTTCCACGACTCCATGATGAAAAATTGATTTGACCCACACATCCACTTGTACAAGCTGCACAAAGGGCAATTTTTTCCACCACAGCAAGTAGTGAATCGTGTCTGACTCCTAATCAGGAATCAGTTGTTTCTTTTTCCTTTCCTTGGCAATTCCTCTATACTGGGACCAAGAACTTTTCTTAAGCAATCTAAAAGCAGTTCAAATACATTATTTTCTAAGTTTATCCCTCCTGGGTGAAGAGATGCTTTGGATGTGTATCCACAACCTCATGACATCTGGCCACAGCTGGCGATGAATCTGTGTCACCATAGAGCCTGTGTGTATTCCAATTCACCACCATTTCTGGCCACTAAGCTGACCACAACTAGGCCTTCTGCATCCACCTGGACAATTTCCTCTTCGTACACCTACTTTTCCTTGGGACATTCAGCCTGTAACAACCAGTGAAGAATTCTGCCATAAATAAGCAACAGGTTACTAAAATAGCTGAATAGTGAAGGTTATGGGAGAGCAGAACAGAAACAATAATCTCACATATGGTAATAGCAATATTTTATGTTTGCCTCCTGCACTTAAATAATTCTTGGCATGATGTTTATTAATTATCTTATTAGAAATTACTTTGCCCAAATTCTCTGTCTGTTCTGAGCTTCTCTTCATCCTCAGTAGTACTTTTTCCAACCTTCTCTTGTTTCTGCAGTGTTTAATTTTCTTTGGCTTTCCTTACCATGGTAGGAGCCTTTTCTGAGCTAAATGTTATATAATGCTTTATCACTTTTTGTTCTAAGCCAGGTTCCCCTTTTGAACTTTCTGTCAGGGTAGTAGGTGCACTTGAATCAGCAGATGTAGCAGTGAAGACCAAAGTGAGATTTCAGTTAGATTTTATTGACAATTATATTCTCGTCATTTATATCTGGCACTACAGAGATGAGTGGAGCCTAAGTACCCGCAGAGATGATATTTATACCTACCTCCATATGGTCCATATAGCAGCTAGTTCTGATTCCCAGACCTCAGGGAATTTCCAATGTCTTGTGATGCCCTCCAAAACCTTGAGGTCTATGCTTTTCCCTGATACTTGGAGAGCATCTTTCACTATCAGCACCCCAAAAAATTTTACATATACAAGTCAAATATAGTGTTCTGTCAGATCACAGCAGTACCAAAAGGAAAGGTGCAAACACTAGGTCAGTGTACATCCCAGAAAATGCAATAAAGAGGAAATCATGCCTCTTTCTGGGAAGAATGTGCAAAGCAAAGGTGAAAGGATTTGGTTTCAGAACTCAGCTCATTAGAATGGGGAGTTTTAAAACACAACCAAGTATCATACCTGGACAGCCAAATTATGAGACCATACTGCTTGGTGAAGTTCAGGAAGAGTCTCTTTTGATGTGTTCTTCACCCCTTTAGGAGATCTGTCAGCCTGTTTGTGAAACAGAGAGTGTGAGTTTCTGGCTGAATGAGTGGGAATTCACAGGTATACTTGTCTGCATCAAAGACGATGGCATATGCATACACCACTCCCAGTCCCCAATATTCTACTTTCATTTTCATCCACTTCTTTATCTGAACTATTTTTTCCCTTGTCATTTTCAATTATCAGAGTCCTATCTGATACTGAAAAACATATGACAGAAGTTTCCCACACAGCTACTCTATGAGTAGGCAATGAGTAGTCTATCATTTTAGGATTAGAGATTCCCCACTCTTTGAAGGAATATGTGAATCTGAACACATTACTCAGTCAGGCCTTGACGTCTGTAGGGAAAGCTCATTAATTCTGTTTTCCACAGATACTTAACAAATTAAAAAAAAAAAAATCAAGGACTCCTCGGCTATGCAAGAGCAGGTATTTTTGACCTATTGCTATCCTTCCTAACCTCCTGACTTTTGCTCAAGACTCCCTTGGGCCTAATTTCTTGTTTTCCAATAACTAGTGTTTGCATTGGTCAGGTAACTCCTAACGGGTTTGATACAATTCCTGTCTTCAGTACTGACTTCGAGCTTTGCAGGTCCAAAGAGTGTGAGTATGTCTGTGAGGGGCTGAGGTGAGGTTTGGAGGCAAAGTACATTGGAAGGTAAGATACAACAGGCTTCTTCCTTTCACTAGACAAAAGCTATTGCTGGGGAGTGAGTTCTGAAAAATAAACCAGAAAATGCATGATTTTGCCTGTGACAGGAACAGTCTGAACCATGACTAAAGAGCTCTGCCTCTGGAAGAGGCATAAACAGGAATCAGATGATGTATCCAACAGTTATAACATGAAATCATGAAATCCAAACCAAAGAAGGCTGGTGTACAGCAGATGGATTTATGCATTACTAAAACCAATTTATTGTTGATGTTTGCAAACTGTGTTCTTGCTTGAACATGTAAAAATTATTTCAAGCTAGCTTCTATCACAGCTTCGCAGTGGGGCCTCTGCACGTAACAGTTATTGATAAAAGATCTTAAAAACTGTGGGAAGTGGGACGTGAAAAAATTGCCCCTGAAGTCAGTTTAAAAATTTTTGTTGTTCACTAGAGGGACAGAGCAAGGAAGAGTTTAGGTAAGGGACAAAACTTCACTGGGAATCATTAGCCATTGCAGCTGAGGTAACATGGCAGATGTTTCCATGAACTAAGAGATTGTTACCTACTCAAAATTTCACTATTCTTTCCTTTCTCGACTTTTCAAATGTAATTTTCTTTCTATTTCTGTAGCAAGCTGTCTTAATCTTAGTCACGTTTTTATATTGTAATGAACATTTTTTAGTGGTTATGAAGTTACAATTGAACAAAAAGTTCTCAGTTTCTTCATTGATGGTTTTTCTTCTTCATTCTTTTCTGACTGCTGTTTTTAAAGAGTAGTACTTGAAAATATTCCGTTTGATCTGCTTCATTCAGCAAAAAACAAGACCTTGCTTGTAGGGAAAATGGAATTCCTCACAAAATTGTATGATTCCAGTAGGTGGTACTTTTAGATGACCACATCCCATAACAGCACAGGTGATACAACTGGGAAAACTTGAAACACTTGGTAACATCTGGTTGGACTATGCTGTACTGTGGGTGGGATTTACTGACATTGATGCTCTAGCCTGTGATGCAGCAGCTTGTGTGGAAAGCTGGAACAAGAAGCAGGGTGCTCTATTCTTCCCAGACAGATCAGTGCCTGGGATGTAGGTTTTCTACAGGAAATGAATGTTAAAGTTGGGGCCAAGATTGGCACTGACATGAAAAACACAAGATTGCTGGTTTTATATAAATAAAAATATATACACTGAGCAAATAATCCATGTCTCTTTCAAATTAGAAACTCAGTAGCCGGAACCCAAAGACTCTTAGAGTTCAGTATACACAGGAAATAAATGAATACTGCTCTACATTAAATGGGTTATTGTCACTACACCTTAGTCTTGTTTTTAGAGTTTCTCCTTGGGAATATGTAGCTTCCTTGAAGAAGTGATGAAAGGAGCCAGCGGAAGTACTGCTTACTTTTGTGCAAACTAGAAAGTCTTCCCTCTGCAAACTAGAAAATGTGAGGGGATTGATATGTACTAACTTCCACAGCACTAAGTGCTGGGCACTTGCAACATCATCAACTGTAAGAAATATTTCAATATCCTTCCTCCCTGTGAAAATTCTCATTAGAAGTTGGGTCTCTGTTGGCCTTCAGCTGAACTCCAGATACCTCTTTCCATGTGCTGGTGTGTGGGGAAAGCTGAGGTGTTTGAAGTTCTGTAGAAGCTTTGATAAGACTTCTTTTCATCTTGCATGCTTTCAGAGCTGGCCTTCGTACTTGCTAGATAGAGCTGCTAGTTCTTGCTATTGTCATCTTTCTACTTTGTTTGATGCCAAACAAATACGCGATTAAAAATAGGCCTTCTCTTCTCCTGTGCTACAAAGGGTCTTAGGTGGTACTATGGTCTAACTGATTTGCATCATACAGATTAAAAATGTATATGTAATGAGCTAGATAAAAATTGTAAAAATACTTGGTGGGGGGAAAACAAGCACCAAAAATAATCCACATTTGAAACTGTCACAAAACGTGGTATGTTAGCAGTACTTGATCAAGATCAGAAAGCAAAACAGTTCATTTCTCTGTAAGTTATCAAATCCTTCTGGTAAATGACACTTTGGAAACATTCAACAGCTTCATAACTGGCTGACTTAATGTTTTACATGCAGGAAAGATAGTTAGAACAGCAGTAATCAGCAGAATAAGTTGGTTTCATAGTTGAGCTCTGGTGAGGTGTTAGATCGTGTGGGTAGTGTTTATAAAAGCTTTCTCACTTTTAATTCTGTAGCAAAGATGACTGTCTGCTTCACAAATTAATAATATTTTCCTTTCTCTCATAATGCCAAACTAATTCATTATATCATATTTTATTACATGACTATTTGTCTAGTCTTCTTTTTATAGTACTCTCTCACTAAGATGAAACATCTCTTAAGCTCTTTTCTCTCTTCATCTCTCTGAAATAATATAGTATCATTATTATAATCTTACCAATAGGTTCCAAACTCACATTATTCCTCCTCTCTTATGTAAGCCACAGGCACGTATCTGGTGTAAAAGTTCCTCACATTAATGCCATCGTTTATAATGGAAATTTCAGAAAAACTTGCATTATTGTTTATCATGTTTTTACTTCATAGTTTATGATTAAAAAAGACCAGGCTTCCATATACTTCATTAAATACAGCAATTACTTTACTGTCACTGGTCACAAGGAAGGTGTGGTTCTTTTCATGGGAGTCGACAGAGATGCTTCACTTGTGCTTCAGATGCCTCAGTCAGAAATACACCTTAAGCAGTTGCTTTACGGTTCCTGGAAGGAGGGCAGTCCCTATGATGAGTGTGTGCACACGTTTTCTTGGTTTGTTTTGCAATGCTGGATGCTCCATAGGAGCCGATCGCTCACATCCCATCCAACAAATCCGTGAACTAGAAGGGGACGCAGGCTGTCTTACCCAGGGGGTGGATGACTTGCAGGAGAGCGTAACAACCGGCACAGCACTGATGGAAGTCAGGCAGCAAAAGGAAGAGGCTGGAGGAAGTGAGAGGGAGTCAGCCTCTCTGCACACAGCATGGCTGGTGCCTCCAAATGTGGCACCTTTCTGAAATGGCTCTCCCTCAAAAAGTTGATTTAGATTCAGCAACATGGATGCTCTTGGTTTACTTTCCAATATGCAGAACATGAAACACTCATCACCTAACCTGCTCTAGAGACATGAAGTACTGGAATTCAATAACCTCTTCCACTCACAGTAAAGATGTCAATATTTATTTTGGCAAATTTTTGTGTATTGAAAGATTGTGGAAAAAAAGGAAGTCTGTTGGTATTTTTATATCAAATACTTGGACTTCTTTGAAATAGTGTTTAACTCTAAAATTTAATTATATCAAATTTATAACAAAAAACCTCTTTTTGCCAAACATTAAATTATTTTTTCTCAACTTCCTAGCTTGTCAAAATTTCAAATTTTCAAGTTTAGGCAGTGAATTTAAAAATATTTATTCTCATAAGTCTAGTGACTTGCAGAACAGAAATTATGGATGGGAGTGTTTAACCTGTAAAGAAAAAAGATATTGAAGCTTTAATATCACAAAATCCAGATGAGGTCAAATGTAGTAAAAACTATTGTACTGATCTTTCTTTCTCACCTTACAATGAAACCAGAAGCGTTCTGTGTTATTTGTGACATTTGAGTGGCTAATGAAGGTCCAATTACTTCTCAATAACTAGTCAGCCTTTTTTCTTCTGATTATGCTATGGGTAGTTACCATTGTATGATTCCAAGCTCAAGTCATTGTTATGACAAATAGAACTTTAGATGCTGCCAGTTGGACCTATCTGGGTCTTTCTTACTTCCTTTTAACTTAATCCTTTCTTTACTTGATTTAATTGCCATGGATTTAATTTAATTGCCAGTACATGGATTAAACGCAGTGGCACATGCAGCAAACTAATCAGATTCACACTAAAAGCTTGTTCACATGGCTTTAAACTTGTGAATAAGTGACAAAATCTTACTCGTCACGCAAGAGTAACAGGGTAAAGTTTAGTGAAATATTTAGCAGAAAGCTGTCCCTGCAACAGAACTGGAAGAAGAGAAGCTGGAAATAGCCTGTTGCATGTGAAGCAGGTAGTGTGGGAAAGTAGATTTAGGATTTAAATCTATTAAACATATACAATGAAATACAGTAATATAAAAATATGCATATGAAATATGCATAACTCTATATTGAGTATGCCTGGAGGCTTCCCTTGCTACTTAAACCCACACTCTATTATAAAAAAAACTCTTGACAAAACCTGTCACTTATTCAGCAATACATTGTCTTGACTCTATTCTGAAGTAAAACCTAAAAATTATCAGAAAATCAAAGTGTTGCCAGTTTCTATCTAGTTGCTAGAAAATATTTCCATGTTTTGCACTTTAGCTGCTTTCAGTCTTTTCAGCATGAAACTGATGCATTGATGATATGTGATCACTAGAGATACCTTGGCCCTTTTGTAACAAAATGTTTAAAAATAATACCACAGCAAAATTTCAAATCAAGAGATTTTACAAGCTCTGCAGAGTCCTCTTTAGTTCCTGCCCTAATTTCTTCACTTAGCTATGTACGAGTACAAGGCTGACACTTTCCAGTGGGGGTGAGCCGATGCAATTAGTCACCTTTGCTTAACTAGAACTGTCCAGAAAGCTCATACAGAGAGTGTTCATCTATTGAAAAAGCCTCTGTGCATGTGTGTGTGAATGCAGCAATAAAACCATGCATGCCAAAACTTTCCTTGGGTCAAAGAAACACTTTGTGTTCAGCACCAGAGACAGGAAGAAGAGCCACTTGCCCAAAGGCTGTGGTACTGCTGGGAAGTGGGACACGCAGGTTGCTGCTGCCCGATCCGACACCAAAGGCAGGAGCGTGCCTGGAGCACTGACTACCCTCATTGTCTGCACTTTCAGTGGAAAACTTCAAAGGCTGGCAGGCCTTCTTGATTTCTACTGATAATCTGTGAAAGATGGCAATTTTGTACTGATACAGGTTGGGAAATTCTTACCTTGAAACTTCGCAAGTCTAATAATAAATGTACTGATTTCTTTTGGTGGTTGCATTAAAGTCCTTTGAGATTTCTAAAGAGGATATGCCATTACCAGCACTGTCCTGTTACAGCATGGATCAGCAGCAGATTTAGTAATGAGGACTGTGAATCTATGTCTTGCAACAGAACTAGGGATCACTGCTTTCAACAATTTTCAGACACTTAAACATCCTTTACCTGGTGGATTTTTATGACAGAAGGAACAGGGTGTGTAAAGTCCAAAACCAGTAAGCACCATTCTTTTGTATGCAAGAAAGATCTCTGATCTGAAAAATTCATCAGTAACTCTTATCAATGATTTAGATGCTGCCACCTACCAAGAATTAGTATTTCGAATCTGCTTCTGGCTGAGGCTTTATCTGTGCTGCTAATACTGTGTTTAGTTTTCCCTTTCCAAGTCACACACATACTGCAGTCATGCATCTTATTTGTACTGTTTGTAAGCAGTTAATCATGAGGAATCATAGCTCATCTTTTTGAAACTGGCAAACTACGTAGCAGGCTGTGCTCTTGGCTCCCAGCCCTGCTGCAGTCACTGTTAACTCACTGGGAATACCAAAAGACACTCAGTTCTACTGATGCCCAACAGAAGAGCACAGCAGCAGTAACTCTTTATTTCATATGTGGTAACATTATTTGCAATAATCAGGAAGAGTACAATATAAATGAATACTAATAAAATAGGACCTGTTCTACAGTGCCTGTAGGCATCATTCAAGACCAGACAGAGCAGGCAGGAAAAAAAAAGGTGGGAATTATGCTAAAAGACACAGCAGCAGCTGTCCACTTCCCAGCAGTGCCCAAGAGCAGATGGCAGGGAAGAGCATACAACCAATGAAAGCATGCTATGAAACCTCCTTAAAATACTGTTCCAGCCCTCCTTCACCAGCAGCTCAGGAACTTCAAAGGGTGGTGTCTTTGTATTCAACAGCCTCAAGGGATTTCTCTTCCATGAATTTACCCTGTCACTTTTTGAAGTCCTGTGGACTTCTGAGTTCACATAAACAACGATGATCAGCTGTTCTGTATTACAGAAGAAATGGAAGAACTCAAAGCAACACAAAGCCTTGAAAAACAGCGGGTAAACCTAGATAGACCAAAGGGGATCTATGAGGTAGTTTTCAAAGTTTGGAAACAATGAAATGTTTCTTTTCATAGTGGAAAGCTAGTTATGTTTCCATATCAACTAGAAAAATTTGTACCTGTCTGATATAAAACTAATAATAAAATCACCACTTTCTTCTCTGTAACCACTAGCACTAATCACCTACTTATGAAAATGTAACGAGAAGGAAAGATGCAAATGGCCAAATTAATCTTTTCCCCTTTAACTATTTTTCTTCTTCAAGCAAAAGAAGCACCAAAACAGTCCGTCATTCAAAAACTACAGAGCCTTCACTGATGTCACTAGAAAACACAGTGTAACCACAGAACCACAGCAACCCAATGAGAAGTAGAGTGGTGTGACTGGCTTACTTCTTTACTTTTTTTTTTTTTTCCCCAGCTTTTTTTCTTACCTAGCAGGGAAGGGAAAAAAACAATGTCTTGTGGAGGTACATGCCTAAATCAATATAACATGAACCCATGATGTTGTAACTACAGAATCCTCTATTTGTTGATTGCATGTGCAGCAAGACACCCAGCATAAGAAGTAATAATTTGTACCCTCACCATCATACTGTGAACACCAACAAAACAGTGCTTACAGATTTCTGGGTCACAACAAGCAGCCCCTAACATCAGGCAGAGGCGTCTTAAAAAGGAACTGGGATAACCAAGAGGAATACTATCACATCCAACAGCACCTCTGACAAGTTACACAGCAGCAGCTGAGGGCCACTTCTGTCAAAGGGAGCCTAGTTCAGCTAAAAAAACAAGCACCATCTGTGAGGCTGACCCTGTGGTATGTACTGAACACATCTTCACTGCTCATGACTTCGCCAGGGCCACACCTTGCCTCTGCTGCTGACACAGTACAGCAAGCACACAAGGGATAAAGGATTCTAGCGACCAAACAGGGCAGGCAACAAGAAGAGATGACTTTGAACTAAAGAGAGATGGGACACATGCATGTGACATTTCAGTGGCCACCTGAAACAATGGAATAAGCAGTTGATCTATAAACAGATCTACAGACAGAAACCTAAGATTTATCACACCATATTTTCCAGGGCTATCTGACGAGACATAGCTCAATTCCTGGCCTGGCAGCAAACCAAGGCAGCTTCCAGCCAGAAGGGGATTCTTGAATTCTGAAGTTAGGTTTGGGAACAGTGCTATCATTAGACCCAGATGCTAATATAACATTAATGTTTAGCAGCAGTATCAACACAGTGAGAACAGAGAAACACCAACTTCCACCTTTTCTGATGGTCATCTAAATTCATGAGAGTATAAATATAAAGGCTGTACCAGATGAGACTAAAAACCAAAAAATCAGAGGTCAAGTATGTTGCCTCACAGGTAAGTATCCAACAATGGGTGCTCAGTGAAAAATGTAACATGAGGAAAAACATAGGTAATGCTATCCTGAAAGACTCTCATAACCTACAAAAATTTTCAGGTTGAGGGCTTCTCTGGTTCTGACAAGGAGGCAGAAAATCCAGGATTCTGTAGTACTTATAGGAACAGTATGGACACCTCTATTCTCCCAGCTTCACTGTGCTGCAGCAGGCTCCAGCAGGCTGCTTGACTTCTCCTCTAGATATGGGTGTGCTTTGCTGTGGTTCAGTCAGGATCACATGAGGCTACAGACCCAAATGAAGCAGCAGTGTGGTGAGGACAACAAAAGCCCCCTAAGCAAACATTCACCTTTAATGACCAGTAACCACAGACGGGGATCAAAGAGACCCAGCGTGTAAAGCTTGTTCTTTTCGGTCAGTCATGGGCAAGCAGGGAACTGTTCATTTCTATACACTGTGTATACATCTGCCCAGACCAACTTAATAGTAGCTGGGAACAGCTTAGACTGAGCAGAGCTTACTGAGGTTTTATTCTGAGCACAAGGGTGGATTAACTACTGGGGAGCTTGCCTGAATGTAACTAGATACTTCCTGCATTCAGGCTGACACTGTGATCCCGTTAGAGCTGGTTTGGATAGTTCACCCTAAACTGTATTGAGAGTGCACTAGAGACACAGGCCACCTAATCAAGACATGAACCTGGCAGCTGCAGAGCTCGTTCTTTTTGTTCCACTGCTGTGTTTCCCAGTAGCAGAGAGGTGCATGGCAGCTGGGAACTTCAGTGAGGAAATCTGGAGTCTTTACATGACAAAGGCCAATTCACCAGAATATCCTATGGTGATCTGCAATGTGATCACTGTGGTTAAAGACATGTTTTAGAGTAGTCATTTCAATCACATGTTCTCTATAGAATATAGATATCTGATTTCTATGTTTTGCTAGTTGTCACTCTAATTATTACTGCAAATTCTTTTTTGTGTGGTGACAGCATCCAAGCTAGCTGCAAGAAGTGTGCCTAGGCCCCTCCCTTACTGTGAGATCCTGAAGCACACCAAAGGCTTTAAGGCTCTGCTTCACTGGGTTAAAAGTACTCTGGAACAAATAGCAAACACATCAGAAAGATTTATAGTCGGCTCCCATCCTCTTGCAGGAGAGAATTTGCTCCCGGGTTTAAAGTTGGTTAACTCAGTTACCGAGTGGCAGCAAACTCTGCTGAGTTCTGTCGGGCCTCGGGGGAGTTGCTCCTTCACTCTTCACTACAGCACCTCAGAGACCACATCAGCCACACACTTGTAATGGTTCCCTGAGAAGTGACTTCTATTCAAACTCCATTACCTCTTGGTCTTTCCTGGCCTGCTGGAAGGATTGTTTTTACAGCTTGTTCTTTCTCATCAAATTAGCAAGAACAGATGAACAATGTTCAAATACCCACAAAAAAGACCAAACCCCCTTCTTGGCTATGACACTTTCAAAGCCTCCTGAGCCCTAAGAAACCTGCTCTGTCCCTCCAAGCGCAGACATTGGCGACACTGACATTGCACTGCTCTCTGCTGTGCGGTTTCAGAATTTCTTTCTGATGAAAAAAAGCGCCTCAAACCCCTTTAAACATAAAGCCACGTGCACGTGAAGAGGCTCGTGTGGGATTCTAGGAAACCACAGAGAGCAGTCGTACCTTCGTGAGGGCCGTGCAGGGTGACCCTGAAGGGCTGCAATTGCAAGCCAGGAGTTCGGCAGTGCCGAGACGGGGCTGAGGGCGAGCCCCCCGTGTGGCACCGGCGGCCCGGCCCCATGCGCACGGCCCGGCCCGAGCCCGCACAGCGGCGCCGGGCGGGGCCGCCCCGCGCTCCCGCTGCCGCCTCACCCGCCCGGCCCGCAGCGCCCCCGCGCGGCCGCAGAGCCGCAGAGCCTCCCGCGGCCGGGGGACACGGGGCTCGCCGGCTTTCGGGGGCTCCGCTGCAGAGCCGGGGTGCGCGGCCACCCGGGGGTACAGGGCTTTCGGCCACGGGTCAGCAATGCTGCTCCCCCCGTTTCGCAGCGTCCAGGTGAGCTCAGCCTGAAAGGCAGCTCTTGGAAACCTCTCCTGCAGAGGGGAAACAAATCCTTCACCAGACCCTTGCGGTAGGAGCCCGGGGCTGACACAGCACTGCACGGTACCCAGCTTTGGTTGTCTTTGCTCTGGCACCCATCAGAGGAGTGCGGCTGGACAAAGTGAGGGATCTCATCTTTGCAGGTGGGAGTACTGCCTTCCATAGCCTTGGCCTGCACGTACAAAGCACTTTGTTCCCAAGGCTGTAACCTGTGAGATTCTGAATGACAGACACAAAATAGAGGAGACTTAGTTACATATTTGTGATTTCATTGTTTTTACTCGTCCAAATCCACCAAGGCCTGAGCTGTCTAAGCCTAGCTCCAGTTAACCACTAACAACAATAGTGAAGCCTGTCTTGGAGACACTTGGGAGACAGGGCTTCCAAAAGCAGTTTAAGCCAGCTGGGAAAAGCATGTGTGTGTCCTCAGCCACTTCAGTGTTTCTGGAAGTCCAACACAGGGTTGTGCTGCTTCTACTGTCCTTGCAATTTTCAGCGTAACTTCATTTATCTCTTATCTGCAAGAACGCATCGCAATTTTGGTGACTGTTTCTCTTGGAGAAAGTTTCTCTTTGTTACACTGTCAAGGCAGTGGTAGCAAGAGTTTACCTTTAAAAAGGAATCACAACAATGCTGAGATAAAAACCACACCACAAACCCCAAGCATCACCACAGAATGTGGCTCTTTGCATCCTGACTCCTCAAAGGCAGCTGACCAGATAACCGCATAATAGGAGTCCCCACCCTACTGCAAACTTTGAAAGAGTTGGGGTGTGAGAATTTCACAAAACATGTATAATTTGTCACTGTCACACCTAGAGTAACTTCCATGGTCACCCAGCTCATCTGCATGTATCTGTCATGCACTGCTCCCCCTAGTGCTAGACAGTAACAGTCTGGGTTTCCAGGTTTGCACTTCACTTGGGTTTTACATATTTGCCATCCGTTCTGAAAGACCTCCTTTCCAAACCTAGATATAAGGGGCCCTGTATCAAAGTCCCACACAGCAGCATGTTGGCCATAGGGAACTGCAATGGCTTCAGAAGATACACAACTCCTTCTGGAACACTGCCCATGAACACAGGCTATCTACAACCCTTGTATTTTCCTAAATACCTCCTGCACACTCAGGCATATGCCAATGAAAAGTACCTACTGCTCACAGTCCTCTTCCTAGTACAACTTGAAGGGCAGGAACATGGTCATTACCTTTGTTGTTGGTGTTGTTGAAGATAGTAAACCTCCCCCAGGCAGCCTGTAGGTCTGCAGTCCGCACCACCAGCGCATGCACGCGAGCTTCACTGGGCCCTTTCTATCTACACCCCACATCCTGAAGAAGTGTTCGGGACCTCTTTTAGGTAACTGTGCTGCAGGAGGGACAGGGCTGGATACACAGAGGCAGAGCAGTTCCTAAGGTCAGATGGGGACAGTCTTTTCCTGGGTGGCTCTCTGTTGCCTTGAGTCAGTCAGTCCAAAACACCAGTTCCAGGATCTGAAGCGGCATTTAGAATCATAGAACAGTTTGGTTTGGGAGGGACCTTTAAACACCATCTAGTCCAGCCCCCCAGCAATAAGCAGGGACATCTTCAACTAGGTCAGGTTATTTTCCAGGGATGGGGCATCTACTGCCTCTCTGAGTAACCTGTTTAGACTTGACTGAATTTCCCACTTAGCGCCTGTTGACTGAATTTATAGGTCAATGCCTTTGCAAGCCTTAGAACTGGGCTAAACTCCTTAACTCAATGACAATTAAATAATCTCAAGCATCACATCATCCAAAGGAAAAAAAAAACCAAACCCTAAAAAGAAGTTATTAATGGGGTAATTGAGCTTGTATCAAGAAGCAAAGCCGCCCATAATCCCACCCCAAAGGGGACTGTCTCATTAGATCTGCTCTGCAGGGAGGTGTTTGTCTGGCTGCTGATCTAGCTGAACTGAGCCCCAGTAGCCTCCACTGGCACATCGATGGAGAGAATATTACAGCATGCCCACAGGCCTGGGGGAGAGACCACACCAATATATCAGCAAAGGAGGCATCAGAACAAGTGAGGGAGCACATGAGCTTCGTTTCAGCTGAAATCTCTACATCCTGAATGACTGCAGCTTGTTTACACACCTAATGGGGAGTGGTGCAGATGGGATGTGGGATTTAAAGCCATCACAGAACTTTAAAAATAGCACAGTGAAAGTCATTGTTCCCCTTCTCAATTAGGAGGACAGGAAATGGAAACACATGAGTGTAGAGGCTTTCTGCTCCAGCCCTGAGGGAATGACCCAGAGTCATGAGAATATAGGCCAGATATTGAAGCAAAGAATGAGAAGCAGCAGGAAACAATGGAATATAATTTGTGTGGATAGACTGTAGCAGTCTCTGCAGAAAGAATCGCAAAACATTCTATGGAGAGAATATTTTATATTGCTGTGGGCAACTGCTCATCCATGAGCAGAAGTAGAAAACTGCTAGTGAGATGGAATAGGAGTCTTCATTTCACCTTGGTTTCACAGTGGACTGTGCAGTATCATTTCGTTAACATGGACATTGTTTCGAGTGATAACAGTAAGTATGTGATTGAACAGAGCAAAGAAAAATATACATCATACACACAGGGAAAATCTTTACTGCGTCCTTGGGGAAACTGCGGAAGTGTTGTTTTCCAAGTTCCTTGGAGTTAGAAGGGAGAAGCACTGAAGACTGTGTAGTAGAGAACACTGGTGTATGGACCAAGGGATGAGCACGCCCATTTCTCTTTGGAACTGGGTGTATCACTGAATGCATTTTTAAAGGCATGAAAATTCACATAAGGATTTTCCAGTTTGTAAACAGTCAGAAGCAAGATGATGGGGAAAAAAAGGAGATTATCACTACAGGGTAGTCTTGGGAGTAGGATATGAAGAGAGAATAGGCCGTGGGGTGAAGAAGAAGCGACATTCCAGACAGGAGTTACTGCACATGGTGAAGGGAAGCAACTGCTTGAGGAGCAGGATTGTCAGGGATTGGGGGACAGTCAGATTGGAGGAGGAAAGAAGTCAGCTCTGGGAGGCGGATGTGGATGGGAGAGTGAAAATCAAGACACAGAGAAGAGAAATGAGTGAGGATGGAAAAAGGAAACACGTGTTTGTGAGCAAAAATAGTTACGGTCGTGGGAAGCCTGTGGAAACAAACTACTTGTTCCAGGTGTTAACCGTAACCAACCGTAGTATTTAGAAGAAACACTGCTAAGTTGCAGTAACGATATCTTTGTGAAGTAGGTAAGTGCTGACAGGGGAGCAAGGCAAAGATGGAAAGATTGAAAGGCAGTGGAGGAGTCTCTGTTGGTGTGGGACTAGAAGGTGAGCATCCCTCACACTGAGCGCAGAGCTAGACTTTGTGTCTCTTCACTTGTGAGCATACACTGTGAGTGCCCCAGGCTCTGCTGGCTCATCATCAAATACACCTGAAATCACTGTTTAGATCAAACTTCAGAGTGCTGCCAAATGTACCCCAAAGTGTTCTCTGGGCTCCACCCTTTTGAAATAAAGGGATCAGTGTGTTCTAGCCATCCCAAGTGCCAGGAAGCAGAAAAGGAGAAGGTGTAATTGTAGACTTGAAGCTATAATTATAGTAAAGAGAGAGGACTTCTACTCTACTCTACTCTACTCTACTAACTGGACAGTGAGACTTTCTTCAATTGTTGTAGTGAGATGTATACCAGCCAAGCTATGCTGGTAGCTATTCTTCCCCCAAACATGAAATAGATGTGTATTAATCATCTCTGCATTGGAGTAACTGATACAGTCAAAGAGAGGGAGTGAAGGAATATGTTGCTCCAAAATAACTATATTGCTTAAAAAAAAATCCTAACAAAATTGGAAATGTTTAAATTTTTAAGAAAGACAACAAATTTTGGAACCCTAACAGTACTGATTTGTTTTAAAGCTTGTTTTCATTAAAAAACAGCTAAAACTTTGCACATGGAGTACATTCCCTACACCTTTATTGGCCTTCCCAGTCAGTGATAGGCTTTGTAGGGACTCAATCCTTGGTGTGTTGTCACCATGCTCTCCCAAAGATGTGTGTAGAGGTACTTGACACATGATTCTCTTCCACCCTTAATTCTGTAGCAGCAGCAGCTCTTTTTACTATAAGCTTTTCTGGGGGACACTCTTAAGTTTATTTGGGGGGCAGTAAACATGTCCCAGGAGAGGGTTGCTCTGTTCTTTCAGCACTTCCCATTAGTTTTTATGGGGGATGGAAAAGATGATCCTACCTGGAACCTCAGTAGATCCAAACATGGTTCATAACTTCATAGGCAAAGCTGAGCAGTCAGATGTATGTTTTGTAGGTTTATCATTGTTTGAATCTCCATATACTTTTGGGCTTTAGAATTAAAAGCATACTGCAGAAACTTTCTCTACTTAGAGTTACTTAATTTTGGCCCCAGAGACTTGATCTGAAAATTTAGATCAACACCTGCCTTGACTCAGATTTAGCTCTGACTGCAATTTTTAAAAAGGCATAGATTTGCAGGGCTTTGAAAAGATCTGAAGAAAGTAAAACTCTGCCAATGTCCATTTGAACAGATCTTTAGCAGTAATAGTGAAAGAAATTAAATCAATTTTTGAAGAAGAGTAAACAAGTGTGAGGATTTATTCACACAGTATAAAGTAGGAGTGAATCTCTAACACAGTCCTGTTATTTACCAATTATTTGATCACTACAAGGACTCAACCCTGGCAGTGTCTGTAAGGCACCAGTAGCAGTCCTTTGTGTTTTTCCTGTGTGCAATCTGAAATGTGAACAGCATCTAGTATATTAAATATGATTTAGAAGCTGTTTTTCTTGCATATTTTCTGCACTAAAATTAGTATTATAGACATAAATAAGCAGTCAGGATTAAATGATTGCAGAACATGTTACAAAGGGTCCTAAAACATTCCCAGAATAAATATGGATAACAGGCCAGAATAGAGTACGCTGCACAAAGGCAAGGAAGAGGGAAGGAGAGAGTCTTTTGACCTAAGGCCTTAGGGCACTGAGTCAAATCTCCTCTCACAGAGCCACATGAAGTTTCTCATAAAACTTCAGACAAAACAAGCCTGATCTCCAGGATGGAAGTCACATTGGAGTGGATCTTTTAGGAGTCACAGGGCCAAAAGGATCTTTCTGCAATTTGGCCATGTTCTTCCTATGAATTTCAGGACCAAGACACACGAGAGACTCCTACCCCATTAACGAATGGTTTCCACATAGAGCAAGACCATTAGTTATGTAAAACCAGTTGAAACTGGTGAGGAGAAACCAGGTTGCCAGTTACAAATATGCATGTACTGTAAGTTAATACTGGTTGCTGACCATGGGCCACCTGCAGAAGTCTGCTGTAGATGACTGCAGCCTCTGTTGTGAGAGACTTTACCAGAAACAGTCTTTTCAAAGTGAACGTCAAAAGTAATGTCAGAAAGTCTTTCATCCTCCTGTCTGTGACAGCAAACCATTAGGTAGGAAAAAAAAGACAGCATTAAACCTCACAGGTCTGTGCAACAGCTAATGCTGACATAGCTATAATGTAGTTAGGGAATATATGTTAAATTAACAAGTCATTCTGATTATCTTACAATTTTCCCCAGAGCCCACAAACCACTTCCTTTTCTACCCATGTGTTCTTCCCCATCTTCACAGTACACAGAAGGCTGATGCCTCTGTGTCAGGCAGGCATGAAGGCAGTTGCTCTGAGTTTCTGTGTCCTCTGCTTTCAGTTTGAAGCCCTGTATGGTGAGTAACATTTTGGATTATTCTCCTTGCAGTAGGTGTCTCTATAGAATATAACATAGCCAATGATGGGAGACAGTAAATGAGGCATGATAGCAAGGGGTTGGAGGAATAAGGGTAATGGAGGGTAACGGCTGCAAAAAGACTGCTCTCAACTTTAACATCACTAGAGTTGGTGGGAAGAGAATTCCTGCCAGCATAGGGCATTTGCTCTGAAACGAAAAAGTACAGGTTTTCATTGTTTATGTTCTTCAGCTCATCTGCTCAGTGTAACCCTTTAGCTGTTTAGATTGTAGTGCTCCTTGATGGAGCTTACCTTGATGGATATAAGATCTCACAGCAGCATGACGATGAATAATAAAGAGAAACCAAGTTATCAATATTAAACCTGCTCTCGTTTGGGCAGGGAATTTTTATACAAGGAAAAATGTATATGGCATGGAAAAGTAGGTGAGATCATTTTGGTGCAGGTTTGAAACACAGACTTAAGAGGAAGCATGGCATTCCTGTGCTGTGTTTGAGAAGGTGCACAGTGACAGCACCAGTCTCAGTCCAGCCATAAACATGGACGTAGATTTAACAAGAGTCAGTGTTTTATCCCAGCAATGCAAAGTAAAATATCACAGCTTTATCTGTAACCTCTCTGAAACCCACATGTTAATGGATCAGGATGGAAATACAGATAATAACTGATTAAAAAGAGTCTTTTTTTCCATGCATATCCTGTCCAAGGATTCAGTATGATGCATCATGTAAGTAAGATCTGAGATTTAGTGTGCACAGTTACTAAAAACCATCTAAATATGCTCCTTTGAAGGTCATGCCAAGGGCTATTAAACGTTTTTTTCATACAGTACGTAAGCTTTTCTATCAATAAAAACTAGTTTTCAGCTCTTTAGGTAATGCAGATACCTTTTTGAAGGCTAACTAATATATGGACAGTATACTGAGTTTTCAGATAGAATGAAAAGATGGGGGAAATCACAGGAAAGAGTAATTGTAATCAGTATCTCTAAAGGGAGTTCTCCTTGAAAAGTTGTTCTTAAATCTACTAACAAAAAATCCTTTCAGTTTGGTTCCATACTTCTCACCTAGTCAATTTAGCACGAATACCTGACCAGCATGCTTTTACACATGGCTGAAGCTATCTACAAGGCCCTTCCTTGTGGGAAGAAATAAACTGTAATTTTAAGGGTGCAAATAATTGTTCCACTTGATACCACCATTTCTCCCTTCTTTTTCCCTTCCTTCAGATATGGAGGATAGGATTTGGGCGGGGGACTGGGGAAAGGAGATGACAAGAGAAAGAGACTGCTTGTAAGAAGATATGGTATCTCTCATTTTGTCTTACAGTGTTCTCAGCATAACTTGTGACCTATGGCTGAAAATAGGTCTCAGGAGGTGATATATATGTGTGCATGTGTGCATTATGATTTGATAACCCAATTGTGATAAAGAAATTGTTCATAAGAGCAGGGAGCCTCTCTGTTGCCTGCAGAGAAACACGTGCAATGGGATTTTGGAGTACAAAGCTGTAGGTAGGATTCCATAGCACTTGAGGCCCTTGCTATGAAACACTGCACATGAGCTTTTGCACACCAACATTTGCAAAGTGTTATCGCTCTTCAGCCATGGATCTCTGTTGTCAATACAGGAGGAAACCATGGTAATTTCTTAGAAGGGCTTCTGAAATATTATCAATACTGGCTGTTGTTGCCATGGTATATTTTATAAGAATTTTGGTTATTTCTCAACATAAATTATACCATAGAAACAATTCAGATTAAAGATGGCTTCCTAGAATGATTCTAGCTTATCATTACTTATATTACTTGCTTTGCCCAGAAGCACTCTTTCCTCTCTTAATCCTGGATTCTTCAAACATAGAAACATGTTAGTTTTAGGCATATGACTAATGACACTAAATTGACAGTGCCATCTTTCAGAGTGGCTTGAAAGGTCAAAACTATAGCAACTTAAATACTGTGTGTAGTTTCATTATGCATTTAGTATTAACAAAACAAATGTGTTTGTTTTAAAGGCGGCGTCTGCAATTTCCTTGCTCATCTTCAAAGGCAAATACACACAAGTGAAATTATGTTTGTTCTTTTTATCAGCTAGTTAGTTTTCTGAGACCTGGGGCAGATAAAATAAACAGCAAGAAAACCAAGTAACAGTATTCTGTTCTCCTACCCTAAACCCCAAGTTGAAAAGTGATTGAAAGTGGTTTCTAAAATTCTGTTAGGACCAAAATGTGTAATGGATTGGTGATGTTTTCAAATAGTGCTGTGTCTGCCAAAGAGCTACTAAAAAGCTCAAAATTGCAATCCCATTAAAATGAAAACAACACACTTTCCATTGTCCTCGGTATCCAAGCACACTACCATAGAAATTCCCAAACTTCTGCCAAAAGTCTTTCCTGCTGCACTGAAGATGAAATTGAGATGGAAATATACATGACTGTAAATACACATACACAAATGTACACACACACACACACTCTCCTTCAGAGTTTAACATAATAAGATGTAACTTTCATACACATGTTAATCTCTTAGATTTATATCTAAACCACAATATTTGTCTTGGCACTCTGCTTCACATCAGGTGAGCCAGGAACAACTCCATGCAACTCCACATTGTGACACTGCTAGGAAAGAAACTAAAGATTTGTTTTCTCTTGTCTCAAACCTTTGTACGCAATAGAATTATCTCTTTTATGAAAAATACAAAAAGGAATCTTACAGCCATATCTAAGCATTTTTAGTGCTGAATCAGTGAAAATCTTCTGTTCAATTTCAGCAATACTGAATGTAATGTAGACTATTCACATATTTTTGATGTAGAATTAGGGGGAATTAGTCAGTGAATCTCTCAATATTATTGGATATTTAAACCCCAGTTTCCTATCTCACATCCCACTAAATGTAGATGCATTCTGACTGGAACTTGGCAAGAAACATCCCAAACAACAGAGTGCTACAGGTCCATATTATTACCCCAGGAATGAAAGGGTACAAATGGGCACAGAAGATCAGCAGTCAGGCCCAGGGAGGGGGAATGAGCAACTTTTTAGTATTCAGCAAGTGCATTTAAATTAGGAGCTGATGCGGAATAGCTAGTGAGTTGGAAATTTATATCAGCTCTCACCCATTGTGGTTATCCATGTGGACAATTTTGTGTTTTAATCTCAGGCATTGTTAATCTAATTCTAAAATGTGCCACCTTTATCCTACGCTAAGCACACTCTTCTATATGGGCACTTGTTTCAGAGGAATACTAAGTGCATTGCATTTACCAAAATGCTCATTCAGAGAAATATATTACTGACTCTTTCTTGAAAACAGGCATTTTAGGCTTCTGGATTGGAGAGAATACAAAACAATCTTTCAGCTTGCCACAAGGTCACATGAACTAAATGCTTAATGACCTCTCTCTGCCCTTTTCCATTAAAAACAAGGATTAAAACCATGATCTCTGACAAACATTTTAACCCACATGATATGAAAGGGCAATTTCATTAGCTAACAGCCAAATTGAACTATTCTCAGAGACAAACAGAGAAAACAAATTTGAAGTTGTTACTTTAGTGCTCAGAGTAGGGTTGTCCCAGGCTCCTCTGGGACATCAAAGGAATATGGCACCACTTGGCTCTGTAGCTGCCCTGACAGAGTCAGCATCTGCCTTTCCTGTCAGATGACCGGCGACAAATGGAGAGGTTTCAGCTCCAGGTGGATGCTTCTTAAAAGTATCAGATTACCTCATGCATTCATCATGCTCCCTAGCTTCTGCTGTACATGTGGTTTTTTCCTTCCCTTCCCTAAATAATTTGTTGGCTGTTTGGCCTAATTTTAAAGGTATGTGTTACCAAACTACAGGATGTCAAACTACAGAGCATTTTAAATGACCTTTATCTCAAATGCTGTTCTCATAGCAACTGTTTTCTTTCATCATGCAACATATAAGTCATCAAGAATTGTTTCTTTATTTGACCTTTGCTTTCAGCTTTTCAGACTATATAACATTTTAAGGGCTTGCACTTTCTGTCTGTGTCTTCAGTGGTTCTAGAGCTCTATTCCACTGTGGCTTGGCAAGTTGTGTGTTTTCTCTGCCTTATCTTCACACGAGATGCTAAATACCTTGTCTGTTATCGTACACTTAAGTAATAGCCCTGAGAGAAGTACAGATATTAGAACTGTCACTGAATTAGATAAGGGCACTGACTGTGCACAGTAAACCAGGAAGAATTTGATAACTGGGAAAATGGTAAATCAATCAAGAAGGGGTAACAGTTTCTATTGCTCTCTAACTGAGCATTACAAAATGTCTTCCAGAAGTCCGTTAGCTTCTGTGTCACACTAAAGATATTTTAAATGAGTATCATTCATTTCAATGCCCTTGCCAATGGCAGCAACTGGGGAGCAAGAATACAAAGAAGGAAAAAGCATGAACACTAAAACACTGAAAGAGTTGAGATCATACAAAGGTACCCAAAAGAGAATGATCCTATGTTCCTGTGCACATACAGGCCAAATGTCAAAGATAACAGGTGCCTTGGAAAAAAAAAGATTATTTATACTATGCAATCAGTGTAGTACCTGGCATACCTGGGGATCTACTCTGTGTGGATCTACCTAGACTACCATGTAGCAGTAACAAGAACAGGATAGTGCATCAAAGTCTCTAAGTATTTGCCCTGTATTTCCTTAGCATCATAAAATCCTGATGGAGATATATTTCATTCTAAGCAGCATCTGAAGAACTTACTCAGGCTACCAGAAAACAGGTACAACAGATAGAGTTTCATTGTTTGTCTGTTTACCTATCTGAACATTTAATTTTAGGGCATTGCAAAAAGAAAAATTCCAAACGAAACACTATCAGACTGTGCTATGTTGCCGGTACTGACATATTAACCAATCCAAAGTGTTACCATAGTGTGTGGTGATGGAGGCAGCGGTTTAAAAAACAAAACCAGAACAACTATTCAAAATGTGTCTGTGTTCTGTAATGAAGGTCACCTATAAAGAATGAAAGAAAAAGTTGCTAATGGAAAAGGAACAAAACCATATGCATTGCTTGAATGTTTTCTTGTTGTATGTATTGGAACATTGTCCAGATAATTGTAAGATTAGTTTCTTCTGCAGTGGGGGAAGCAGAATAAACCTTGATCGAAATGAATACTTTGGTCTGGGAAAAATACAATGCTGGCTCATTGCAAAATCAGGATTCATGAGAAATCAAAAGTATGCGTTTTTATTTCGGGCAGATTTCCTCAGTATCTTGGTGAAAGTTTTACTTTCATGTCAGTTCTGTTTCTGAAGTACACGTATTACTTTGCAGAGCTGTTTTAAGAATTTGTGAATGTTATGTGTATGATCAATATAAATTCTTTCCTTGGGCATTTTATTTCTGCTTTGATTTTTATATTTCATTCTTTTATTGTATCATATGACTTTAGAGTGTAGCACAGAAAGGATCACATAGGATAATGATACAAATTTTAAAATACCTTCAGCATCTTAACATTGCATGGCTCAACCCCTGTTCCTGCATCGCTCTTCTTGAATTTTAAACAGGAAACAATTTTGTATTTTTCAGGAGTTGACAGCTGCTCATCATGTCCGTGCAAAAATATAGGTAAGTTGCATTTGCCTAATTTGGTTTACAGTTTTAAATGCCTTTCCACATCAGAAAATACTGCCCTTGAAGAAAAAAACTCTCATTTTTTTACTGCACATTCTAACGTATTTTTGTCCGAGGGAGTTTTCTGTGCTATTGGTTGCTGACTTTACAAAGTCAAACTGTGAGGTAGCAGGACATCTTCAGTCAGTTTACTTTCTTTGCTTTTCCAAGAAGTTTTTAAAATGAGAGTTGCACAACATCTCAAGAGTTTTTCATAGAGATTTTGGGAAGGTCAAATATGATTCCTGGATTGCATGTGGGTGCACGCACACAGTGACATTTGTCCTCTACACTTTCCATTATCTGAGCAATAATGGTGCTGTAGTCATCTAAGTAATTAGGATGAAACTTTATGTCATGCCTCAAGTCACTATTTAGTCCACAAAGGCAAGTCAGGTCCTGGGGTTAGGGCAGTTATGTAGGAGCTTGGGGCTCACATCCCATTTCAAATTTTCAGCTACATCATCAAACTGGCTGGATGGCCAGGTCCAGAGAGTGCTGGTGAATAGAGTTACATCCAGCTGGTGGCTTCTTTCAAGTGGGGTTCCCCAGGGCTCAGTTTTGGGGCCAGTTCTGTTTAATATCTTTATCAATGACCTCAATGCAGGGAGCATCTTCAGTAAATTTGCAACAACACCAAGTTAGGTGGAAGTGTTAGGTTTAGTGGTGGGCTTGGCAATGCTGGGTTAATGCTTGGACTTGATGATCTTAAGGGTCTTTTCTAATCTAAATGATTTTATAATTCCATGTTCAGTAGGGTACAGATTATGAACCATAAACCAGAGATAATTATTATCATCATCATCATCTTTGTCCCACTTGTTTTATCTGTGAATAGGACAATCTGACAGTGAGGCAGGGATTATATGTCTATACAGTGTTTGGTCCACAGGGGGCCTTTAAAAAATATCTAGTAACTGATATTGTAAGTAATATTAATAAATTTATCATTTAGTAACTTTAGTAGAAAGTAATATTATCAAGGTCACAGATCTAATGCTAAAAGTAACCTCAGCAGCCTTAGAGCTGATAATAGGCCAGGTCTCATTTATTTTATCAGTAATGTCCGACACAACGAGAATGATGCACTGGTATTTCATCATGAGGGCTGCTTTCCACAGCCAGACCATTCTGAGTACCTACATGCCTTAAATTACAATCACATGGTTCATTTGTTTTGTTTAAATGAGTTTCTTAGCACTTTAAGGATTCTTTTCACTGCTATGTGAGTGACTAATTGTTTTTATGTCTTCAGATCAGCCCCATGTCTCTGACCCCCAGGTGATGGTGGAATTTGAAAATGGAAACTTCAATTTCACATTCCCCAACCCCAAAAATGTGAGCGAGTTCAGCATGACCCTCTACAAAGGGCATGAAAAGAAGGAAATCTGTGCACTCCATTTGAGCGAAGAGAGAGTTATCTCCAAGAGTAATGTCACCTATTGTCAGACACAGAATTCAAGTAGCAGCACCACTTTCATTCTTAAAAATCTGGAAAGAAAACATATTGACATTTATACCTACTACCTGGAGATATTCTTACCCCCTCCTTACATAGATTGCTGTCTGAAAGAAACCTATTTGTACATCCAAGGTGAGTTTACTTCTCCCCTCACTTCAGTTTACTGATAAGTAGACATTGGGCATAGCTATGCTGCAGTGAAAAATGTGACTAGAGTTTGCACAGCTAATTACCAGGCACCTTGAAACTACTTAGCAGGGGGCTGGTAACAGTGGAGCTGTGTTGGCAGACTGCTCAGTATGTCCTCTCCATATTTATTCATCTTCTTAGGCAGGTTTTTCAGGCCATGCTGAGCTTTGCATATTGGTGGTTGCACCCAAGTTAGCTTGACTACAGCTTCTAGAGTACTGCAGTCTCGCCTTCGCCTGCAACAGCAATTTGCCTTGTCCATTTTTCAAGCTGCTGAGTATAAATGTTAAGTTTAGGTCTAGCTAGTGGGAAAAAAATCCATTCTGAGAGCTATCTTCATATGCCTAGGATTAAAGAAAATCTATTGTCAAATACCCATACTAGCTGTGGTATATGGAACTCTCTGATGCCATTGAGGTGTGAAGAAGATGGTGTTCACCTCTCTGAAATAGACCTTCAGCTTTAGAGCCTTCTTAGAGCAAAAGAGATCCACAACTGTTGGGAATTTTTGGCCATGTACTGAGAAGGGCTTGGACTAACTCTAGAAGACTAAATGCCTAGGCTTTAATTTTGACCTGGCTTTCATTCAGTGGTTTTTTTGTATACTAAACTGAAAGAGTTAATAGTGGTTTGACTCACACCAGTTCTTGGCTCTCCATAGAGTTCAGTTGCAGCATGGTACTGCCTGTTGTCCTTCCCTTGCTTTCTTTTTCTCTCTCCCAGCACCAGGAATAAACAAAGATAGAAGCTGAAACGCTAAGGCAATTACGTGGTTGGGTCAACTTATCTCTCAATCCTCTCTGAATTTAAAAAGTTTCTCAGACTCAGGCTGTGACATTTGGTTTTGTTTGCAGTGTGCATTTCCACTTGTATGGATAGCCAGATGCTCGGAGTTTTTTCTAAATGTTTCACACCCTGTCATATTTTCTCCCAGATCTGGGCAAGGGTAATCTTGAGTACCTCAGCTTGCCTTCCTATCCAAACACGACTGCCAAAGTCTATCCTTCTTTTGACCAGGCTGCCCTTTAAATCACCTTTGGTACTTACTGCATATAAGCTTAAACCTTGTTCAGATCTGAAACACCATGTTGGAGGTTAGGATTTTTCCATTTTTTTTCTTTTCTTTCTCAGCATGCTCTCAAGCCTGGCTTGGTTTCTTTTCAGTCTACACTTTCAGCACTGTGTACCAACAGTTTCATCTCTTTTCCTGAAAAAATGCCATCTTCTGCTTCCTGCTGAATACACTTCTCCAAGGTGGCAATTCATCTCAGGAAAATCCTTCTTCAGAGTTCACTTTTGCTAATTTATTAATATAAAGAAGGAAAAGAATTTGAAGTTATCTGTAGGAGGCAAAAATGCAAATTAGCAGTAATGACTTTTTTTTTTTCTGCCTCCCCATCTTCAGATAAGGAGGACTGCTTTTCACTAGGACTCGTGTCATGGATAATTATTGGTGTGATCATTTTTGCCATCTCCTGTGTCTGCTGTGTTGTAGCCTGTTGCTTAAGGAACAAGGTAAGCAAGTATATGAGATTATGCAGAACCCTTCTTCCAAAGGTCATGGATGGGGAACTTGATTTAATGAGATTTAGAGGGTGGGACAGGCACATACTCACTCAGCATGTGCTGTGTTTTTTGACAAAAAGACTGAGTTGTTCATTTACCACTGGAGTTCAAGTAATAGATGACAGCACCTCAGATTTAATTTTTCCAAGACAGAATTGTTTATTGATTTAAAGGCTTGGAACCAAAGGAAAGAGGAGAAATGCTGCACAGGTCAGCAAAATTACTTTGGTAAGCAGTTCACCTGATTGTTTTCTTTAAGGGGAAACAATCATCAGTTGGAGCAATTCCAGCACTGTTCTGCTGCAAAACCACTTAAACCAAGAACCATTTGGCTCAGGAAAGAAGGAAGACCATGGACATTAACTATTCTTTTGGGCAATGTGTGTTTTTAATTTTCAGTTTATTTTATTCCAAGTTTTCTATGTGAGTTTGACCTGTCTATCCTGACCTTAATGTTCCCACTGAAAACAGTCAGAATAACTGCCCTACTTAATGAACAAAGGCAGGAGTGGCAAAGGTAAGTGACCACGAATTAAATTCATGGCATTTTCTCTCTGTTGGCAGAATCAGAAGTGTGACTCTAACTCCCATGAGTACAACAGTGAATACATGCCCATGGCAGCAGTGAATGCAGCTAAAAAACCAAGAATCTGAGGTTGTGTTAAGCCTAGTTGTACTTGTACCTCTGCTTGTGTCTGTTACAAGGCTTTCTCTGGGAGGGAAAGAACTGCTTGCTGTCTCTGCCATTGATTCTGGGTGGGTGACTGGGTGGGGTTGTTACAATAGCTTGTTAATGGAGTTCACGCTGCCACGTTGCAGGAAGACAGAATTAAAAGCAAAATCTCTGGAAATCTTGTGAGTCATAATGGTGGGCTGTTTCCTAGAAATGCCATTTCTGTTTCCTACAAATGCCACTGCTTCACATCTGCGCAAAGTAATGATCCTACGCATGAGGAGGAGATGTAAAACTGTTCTGTTCAGATTCTTGAGACGATGCATGGTACCCAAAATCTCTGTGGGGAAGTAATTTACTAGATTTACTGAATGTTTACTGATGTTACTGGCTAAGGGCAAATATTCTGCAGAGAATGAGGAACTCCCTAGCTACTTAAGCCCTACAGAAGCTACTACAGCAGCAGTTTTGGATACAGAATGGAAGCAGAATTTGGACTGATTCAGACATATGGGTGTTGCACGTAACTGATTCTCCATTTCTATTCTAGGTATAAGTTGCATGTGGTGTGGAAATTTTGGAAGCAGAGTTTTCCAGCTACTTGAACCTGGACAATGGGAAATCAGCATTTCCCCACCTTTCCCAGCCTCCCTTAGCTCTCGTGATGGCCCTGTGCTCAGTCATGTGACCCCCACTGTAGTACTGTTCTGAGCTGTGTTTTGCTCCTGCCTTGTTTGTGAACTGGCACCCTGCCTGATCCTCTGACTCGGACATGAAATGATAACAATGTGTTAAAGATGTCAGCTTTTAGTTGAAGAAAATGTTAGATTCCTATAGTGCTGCTACAGAGAGAGCTTTTATTTTCTAGTCTCCTTTATGATAAATTTTCCACAGGGAACAAAAAAAAAAGACTACCTCCAAAGCCAATCCTTTGGTACAGCCATACTGCCATGTATTGCACATGCCCTTTTGTTAGGGTTAGTTTAGCAGGGGAGCAAAACCTGAGAGAGTATAGCAGAGACTTCTTTGTGACACACTACCTCAGGTATGTGCATCTGCATTCTTCCTCTATGTGCTATCAATACATCTTTGCCATTCACACCCTTATTTAACTAAATCCTGAATGCTTTTACTAACAGAGGAATATATTACAAGATGAATATATTGTAAGACTTCAATTGTTCCTTAGATCAGTTCAAACCTACAAGATCTCTCCCTAAACTAGGAGGAATGATCTCTCCTATTCATGTCTTGCAGCACAAACACAACACAGTCCCTATGGCCAGTATATTCATGGACTCTGCATTGCAATTATCTTCCTCTTGTGGTTTGACATGAAACCTTTACAACTTCCCCAGTAGGTTTAAGGTTTACTTGACCTGCCGCAAGTTGCTCAGAGCCTTTAGGATGAACGAAATGATCAATCCTTCACGGTCCATGTGAAATCCATCAAAACTCTGACCATAAATGACCAGCTGTGAATCCAGCCTGCACACCTTGCCAGACACCTTTGGGCTGCTGGAACCAGAGTGGAACATTGATTCTGAACCTCTCTGTAATACATTAAAAAAAAACCCAAATATTGGTCAGAGAACACTATTGAGAAAGATACACGGCCTGCCTGTCTGGGAAACAGAAGGCTGGTTTCAAATTTGATGGGGCAAATGGGGACGAGGAGGAAATATGCTGGTTCATCCAGATTCCACAGGGAACCAACAACCGGGGTTTCCTCAACAAACACCTGGACACACAGAAGTATTGCAGAGAGAAGGTGCAAACTCCTAGCTGTGCCATTAAGCCAAGGAAAATGAGTAAAGCATCAAATGAGGTGGGGACTGCCAATTACACAGCCCTGCTCGGATAACGAGCTCCTAGGCAGAGATGGAGAGGGGAACCCTGGTGTGTTGGGTCACATTACATTCTCTCCCACCATTCTTTGACAAATTACTTGACCTCCCCAGCAAACTAAGCTCGCCTCTGTACATCCATAAATACACTGATTTCACCATTTTAAAAAAAAAATTGATGAAATTGTTGTGTTTGAAAATTATTGGTGAAAATATCTAACATCTACTACCTAAGAGAAGAACTGGATGCAAGATCCTATGTAAGAGTGGCGAGTCCTATCCCCTAGAATCTTTCACCAGACTGAGAAGGAAATTCAAGAAATTAAGAGTTTCTGAAAGAAGGAAAAACTTGAGGTTTGCCTTGGGGTGCTGGTGGATAAAGGACAAATGATGAAGGTCTGAACAAGGCAGTTCAAAATACATACATCCTGCACTGGAGAGATAAGTGATTTATATTCATTATAACAAAACTTGTGGAAGTCTTGGATTCCATTACTCCTTTCTTTTTGGAAAAAGATATTTTTATTCTTAATAAAACATTTTTTTATTATGCCATATGTGTCCATAAGACCATTCATGCATGCATGCTTGTCACGTGAAAGAATTAAGCTCAATAAAATCCACAGCACAATGGGGAGAGAGTGCAGGGCAATTTATCCTTGTATAGCATTTTAGTGGGAAACAGGAAAAGGACTAAGGAAAAAAAAATATTAAAAAACTGAAACCCAAAAATTTGGACCTGTTTCTAGGCAGTGAGGTAATGACACTGTTTGCATGTGTTTATTTCCTTTTATTTTCATGAGAATTTTTTTTTTCATGTTGTCCCATATCTTGCTCCTTTCCTTTAATCCCTGACGCAGTATGCTTATAATGTCCCAGATAATTTTGGGACATTTTTCAATTTCTTTCTGCCGTTTTCCAATACCTCCAAATCAAAAGGAGCTAAAAGATGACAAAGGATGACAGAATGAGAAAAAAAAAAAAAAAAGGAAAAAACTATGTAAAAATAACATGAACTGCGTCTATAGATGGTGTGACAAGAAAGGATTAAAATGAAATAAAAAATAACAGTCAGTAAGACTAAACAAAACCCCTGATATTCCTACAGGTCATCATTTCAAAAAGTAAAAGCTCTTTTTGGAAACTCCCAATTTTGGGAAAAGACTGTTTCATGAGGAAGGATAAATGATAAATATATCATAATTTGAACACCTGCATATCTAGAGATGGTTTGAAATGCAAACCTTGATATGTATTTTGCAAGCGTATCTTCCGAAGCTGAATTATGAACCCAAGTATGAATGCTCTTGGAGTTTAATGATTAGCTTCAAGACTGCAATTTCGTATCTAATATTTAGTATAGGGAATGAAATGACACTAAGAGGACCATTTTCCCTTGGTAGAGGTATTTCATTGACTTCAAAGTTCAAATAGTTCTAAATTCTATCATATTTCTTACAGACTTTAAGAAGTTTATTTAAGGCTGGGGAAAAGAGGCTCCCAAACTTGAGTAAAGCTAACAAATTAATCAAAATGAGGATTGGTACTGAAGATATCACACAACATTATTCATAAAGTGTTTTATAATGTGGGAAGTTCCCTATACATTTGAATCTATAAGTTGCCATGCAGAAGTATACAGCAAAAATAAAACAAAATTCAGATAATTAAAATTATTTAGTTAAAAACAAATCCATTTGGTCAGTAGGGACTTCTGCCCATACAAGATTTACTTGTATGGGAGCTGGATCTAAGTCTCTGCCTTTGTTGGAGTTTACCTGCAATGAGACCCTCCATACACCCAAGTCCCCTAAGTAGTCCAGTCCATCATGGCTAGAGCAGTCTACCCACTGTCATTAAAATCTCCCATTTCCTTGAGAGACGGAAGTTTGAGATCTGTATTTATGTTCTGTGATTATGAGTTCAGTTCAGTGTGTGGGGTTGCTTGGAGAAGAGGGAGGAATAGGAAGGATTAAACAGCTTTTCTGGCAAAATGAATGGGACAGGTATGAACTGGAGATATGAATAAGAGGTCAGGGGGTGAACTTCATCTAAATGAGCATGCCTGAGCTATTTAATTCCTCTTGGGAGTAATAAGATATTGTATGGCTTGAGATCAATTTTTAAAAAGAGATAAATCAGCTCTGATTATCAACCAGAAAGATTTAGCTGCTGCACACATCAAGCATAATCATTTTTAAAAACTGCAAACATTAACAACTTTGAAATATCGAACGTCTTCCACATATTAAATCCTGCAACACTCCTCCCAGTTTTTAGTACACTGTTGGCAAATCCACCACCAATGATATTTCATCCCCTGTCTCAACACACTGCAGCAGCAAGTTTCACGGCAGCTTATATATTGTAATGCCATCTCTCAAAATTGAAGAAGCCAGGATTTAATGTCCGGATCGTGCAAAGACTTGCAAGGGGGAATTCCCTTTCCACCTGATGAGAAGGAAGGCTCATTTGCTGCCCTGAGGTTCTTCTGAAAAAATCTCTGAAAAACTAAGAAAAGTGGAAATGACATTAGGACCAGCTGATGAGAGCAGGAGGCAGCATATTGCCTTCCAAGGGTGGCAGTTTGAACGTAATCTATGGAGTATGAGAGCACTGCATAGGCTTTTCAGGCTCCTGATGCCAAATCGTAGAGGAAGAAGCTCAAAACTGGGATTCTCAGACCGTTAGCTGGCTACTTTCCTCCACAAAATGTAAGGTACTTGTTTTTATCTATTCAGTCAAATAATTCTCCCTTTGAAAAGTTACACCCCTCACCCCCAAAACCCCCAAACCAAC
>VWZW01003892.1:120723-133824 GCA_013397115.1 Edolisoma coerulescens | reverse complement strand
AGATGAACCAAGTCTCTCTGCCCTGCCTTATACATCAGTGGAATAACAACCTACCTGATTGAGTCAGTGGAAACTAACTCTTCCTTAACAGAAGAAGCAGATATTTTTTTAATCAGTTTGTGAAAAAATCCTACATGTAAATCAAGGTTCTGAAGTGGCGTAACACGTACAGATGCAAAAAGCCATAATGTGATTTTATTTTGACATTGAAAATTGCAGCATTAACTTTCCTTTGTTTTCTTCACTCTGTCCCCTCCAAACACAGTCCTCCCTGAATTCTGCATGTTAATTTTACTCTGATAGAGGATCAGATTTTCTCTGCTGCCATGGTGGTAAAATCACTGTCAGATCTATGACATTAGTGGATGAGGAAAAGAATTTGGGATTAAATTCCTTGCAGCATGCATGCCTTTAGATTTTCAGAAGTGAGATTCCAAGCAAACAGCAGATTTAGGTGTCTGCAAGCTTCTTCCTGAACCTGAAATTGCTGAAGATGACTCTGTCAGCTTCCAGTTTCTATGATAACGAAAGTGCCATGCTTTAAATATTTCAATTTTATTATCTGAAAACTCATCACTGAGCCTGTGAACAGAACATGTGTTTTAAGTGGATTATGCAAATGAAGCAGTATGATTACTCTTTAGTGTCTCCCCATGCTCTTACAGTTTCAGAATTATATACATAAAGACATGTTGCTAGTTCTTTTCAACCTTAGGTTTGTATTAGGAGAAGTACTTATACCATGCTTGGCTTAGATGGGATGTTAATTCAAAGTATGTACTTTTAATTGGAGAGTCATGAAGAGTCTGTTTTCAGTAAGAAGTCCCCTTCCTGAATTTCACTAGCTCTGATTTACATCATTTCTTCAGGTGCTGTCGTGTGATTTTCACACGATTTTCACAAGTGTTTGTATTTAAATAACCCAATATTTTCTGTGAGAGAGTTCTGTGAGATCTGAACACTTTTTCCTAATGCTAATGATGCTGTATGGTCTATTTGAAGTTTAGCAAGAATACCAAGGCTGCAAACCTGACAGAAGCTCTTATACAACATGAGCATAAATATCATGTTTTGTCTTCAAGAGAGTCCCTGCAGAAGTACCTGAGAACATGTCAAGGTCACTCCAGACAAAGAGAAGGACCCACCTATTGACAAGCTCTTCAAAAATCTCCTAAATGAGTTTGTTTCCTTGTAGGTGGGGCTGGATGAGAGCCTTAAAACCCTCATGTTTTCCCCTTTCACTCCTGGTAGGTTGTGTGAATATTTTTGTCTTCACTCTCCTTTCTAAAAATTATTTTCCCCACCATTGCTAAAGTAAATTCTGTTCAGAGCTGCATTTTCAGATTGTTACAATGAATCTTTTCTGGTTTTCTTCTTTATTTTATCATTGCCATTTTTATTTTTATTTGGAAAGCTTGTAAAAGAGTTATACAGCTGTTTTACTTCCCTATCCACTTCTTATAAAAAGCAACTTTTAAAGCTAGGTAGTGGAAGGAAGGTAGACTTCAATTATTGCAGAGATCAGAAAGAAGATTCTGTTACTTCAAGAAGATAAATATAAAGAATTGAGAAAGGGATTGGGAAAAGTGCAGTCAAAAAACCAGGAATAGACAGGAATAAGTAGATAACAGCTTTTGAGGAGAGGGAAGAAACAAGTGAAATGTAAAACAAAAAGCAAAATTTAAAAAATCAAGGCACAAGTATAAGGAGATGGAAATAAATGTTCAAGGACTTGAAGGAGGAAATAGTGCCTCATTGCTTCTTTGTACATTAATTGAAACCCTTGTGGAACTGAAATTCCAGGTGTGGAGAAAAAGTGTTGAAGAGATAGTTAAAATCTTAACAAGAGATTCATTCTCCATCAGAAAGAGAGATGATAATTGGACAGAAGCAACGTACAGGAATAAATGTGGTTGTTTGCTCACTGCAGTGACAGGGAGAGGGGGCTGGCAGTGGCAGCCACAAGATCCAGCCCCTCAAGGTGTCTCTCCACAAGGCCTCCCCAGTGTCCCAGAAAAGCACTGGAACAGGGATTGCTGGACAGAAATACCACCGTGCTCTTAAGGAAGAACACCAGCCCTTGTCTTGTGAGCCCAGGCCACGAGGAGGTGCTAGTGGCTCAGTGTCTGCTCACCTTGGGCATGACTTCAGGCACCAGGAAGGAAAACATCCCCAATCAAAACAACGGCACCTAATCAGGGAAGACAGCTTCGTCTTTTAATTAAATGTTTGCTGATGACTGTATGGGCTTGGCTTTCCTTTTTCCGAAGTGCTTAACTCAGGGAATTTTTTTGCTAGTAGAAAAAAAAAAACAACCTAAAAAAAAAAAAATTCAAATTTCTTCCAAATAGCTGTGCTGTGTAGGCAGATAAAAACAGGAAGCCAGGATTTAGAGTTTTTTTAAGGATCCATATGTAGCATTATTAACTGGAAAAATCCAATTTGTCTAAGCTGAACTCCTTCATGAAAACAGCCTGTGGCATCAAAATGTTATTGTGGTGAGCGTTAATTTGGAACTATTACCATTAACATGAAGATTTCTGGGGATCCTCCCATCTAGTTCATCAGCATGGAAAAGTTCCATGATTTCTTTTTTTCTTATTTCTCCCAGATGGAGCCAGCACATTTCATTGGCTTCTCAGATTTTCCCTGGATGAGAGGACTCTTTCCCTTAATTTCTAATAAGACCACTGAAAAGTAGCAGGTTAGCAGTAGCAGGGATTGTTAGTCCCACTTGCAGTTCCCTGATGCCCACCAGACAAGGTGCAGCCCAAGCTCTTGCCCACCCTGAGTTTAGGAAAATCAGTGAATTCACAATAGCTACTGAAAGAAAGTATTCCTGACTTATCCTCCTGACAAAGACAACTAGAAACCTTGATGAAAACAACAGCTTCAGCAGTGAGTCCTCGTTGTGTTAAGTCATGAACTCCAAATGGAAAATGTAAAATTGGTATCTCAGAGCACTTCCCATAATCCTTAAAACTAAAGAACTGCACTCCAAATGGTTCTGTTGGAAGGATAAGACTTTTTATTTCATTATGCATGGTTTGCTGGTTACTTATAGATACGGCTGCGCTGTAGCATGTGTGGCTAACAACACCCACAAAATTACATCTATAATTGGTTTAATGACAAAAAAAAACCTCCTAGACCTGGCTCTGCACAACTAAGATAAGCACAGTTGACTTTCTCATCACCAAGACGTGTATCATTGAGCTATACTCATCATCTCCGTGTCAGGAATAATGAAGCAGTAGTACAAAAAGAAATCAGACGTATTAGGCTTCTATAGATGTATTGTTTTGATGGTCACTGCCTTCTTTTTCAGTTTTAAAGCTATACAAAAACTCAGGGAGTTAATTGTTTGTAGAACTATAGTAGCAGGCACACAAGGAATGTGGCTGTCAACTAGCAAAGTTGGGCCAGTGCTTGACCAGTGTTTTCGGTGAGAGAATTATCTAGCAATTGTGTGTCCCACCATGGTGCCAGGGTTTAAACACCACAGAAAGCAGCAATGACCTCTCTTTTCCCCATCCCCATGCTTGAGTTAGCAAGAATTTGTGAGTCCTCTCACCTGAGACAGAGGGATTAGGGGTTATATCCTACTAGAAACTTGCCTCATTGGGGCAAAATCTTTCTGGTTTATAAAGGAGAGGAGTATAGTCCTTAAAAGCAAGCTGCATTCTAATGAAGATAAAAGAAAGAAAGGCCAGCTTGGTCTTCCTCCTTGTATCATGCATAGGAGAAGAAATTGCAGAATTGAGAAGCTAAACACTCATTCAAATAGTTAGAAAACTGTAGAGTGGTCCATAGGGAGAAGATGGTGATGGTTGGGACCTAATAGTTTGGATCTTAAAAAAAAAATCAAACAGCAAAAAAGCAAAAACCCCAAATACTTAAAGCCTTCATAGGTATATTTTCTGACTGGGATAGGCCATTCCAGCTCTTCTGGGAGGATAACCTTCTCTTTCCAAAATTTTGTGTCTTGTCCAGATGACTCTTTCATTTGGGCTGTCTACGTAGTCTCTCCGAAAGCACCTCACCCAGTTCTGCTTGACCTGGGAGGAAGGTTGCATCTACCTTCAGAGCCATAAATGGACTCTGAAGTTGGCTACAGATGATGAGTGGCCACATGCCTATGGGGAGTTGCCAAGGAAGTTACTAGAGGGAGATGGAAGGATAGGGGGAAGGAAACCATGCTCTAAAGTCAGGGACATGGGAATGCCTGCAATGGTGCTTCCTCTGGTCCTGGGCACATAGCTCCTCTCTGCAACTGAAATGAGCAGTGGCAGACCTCCATATGCACCCAGCACTGGTAGGATCCAGCATCTGATAGCAATGGAGTGCTAGAAAGAGGATGGAGAAAGAGGGAAATGGGGCAAAGTACAGAAGCATGAGCTCAGTCACACAAGAGAGAAAAGTGGCTTTTTTCAGAGAAAATGCCACATAGAAATTGCCAAGGATGGAAACAGAAAGTAGGGCTGGATTGAGCTGGTGCAAATGCAAAAAGTTAATTGGCAAAGATGACATAAATTTAGACAAAAATCTGTAGATAAGCTTTTTATTCAAATACATGTAAAACTTGGCATTTGCCACTTCAGGAGATAGCAGTTCTCCTTTTTATATTACACTTCAAAGAGGTAGCGTTCAGCTGCATCTATCAGAGTGGATAGATGCAGCTGAACAAAGATGTGTGGCCTCCTTGTTTCACAGCAGAGGGATGTGGTATGGGCTGCCTACTGCCGAGGTACCACTGTTTTCACAATAGCCAAGAGAAAGAGGATTTCATCCTTATTATTTTATTTTTCTGCTTTTTTATATATTAAGTTAGTTCCAAATCACCCTGCTGGGAAGTTTTGTTTTGTTGTGATGTGGGTTTTTTTTAAAAGGCTCAACCTCTATTTTCAACCTCTGTCAAAAAACTACCTTTTTTGACTTGTAAAGAAATTTAAATTACATGATCCCATCTAAAACTAAGAGCTTTTATACCATTTTCAGAGCAGAACTAAAGAATCAGATCTTTTTTTCTTATGGTTCCCTACAGAGACAGTTTTGCTGTCCTGCAATGTGCATTTTCTGTCTGCCCATGTTGTTGCATTGATTGTCCTTGAACCAGCAATCTTTATTTTGGGACTGTCATTTTCAGTGTAAGTGCATTGTCCCACTCTTGCCTGTTTGTATGGTTTTTTTGATAGCCAGAATATTGTACAGATTCCAGAAAGCTTCTTGGCATCTCAATAGATACTGTAATTTAATCTTCATCTTTTAGAATCAGCTTCGTTTGGTACAGATAGCTCATTAGGAATTGTTTCACTGGGTTTCCTACACACAAACTAGTCTCTACAGCCATTGTTTCAGCACTCTTTGAAATGGCTTTGCTATATTAATTTATTCTGTTCGGCTCCACATTGTTATCAGTTTTTCTGTTTTTATTTATAAATAGAAATGCTCTGATGCCTTTGGCTTTTGGAACTGGTGATTTCTATAGAATTTCTACTATCTCAGCACATGCTTTGTCTGCAGCTCATTAAGTGCCGTCAAACTATGCAGAGGGTTATAAATTTTAGTCTTTTTGTGCCCCATAAAACTCACCTCTTTTTTATGTCAGGTGTTATATCAACCAATATATACTGTTCTAGTCCCCTACTAGGGGTGAGAGATGCTGTGAATCAGATAATTTTTTACCCAGGCATTTCTGCTGTCTTTACACGTATTTTAGTTATTCTTATTATCTTATATCTTATTAATCTAAAGGGATTCTGAAAATAGGTGTTACTTTAAAAGCATTCCAACTTTAACTTAACATCTCTTATAAGTCTTTTGCCAGAATGTACAAAATCTGACAAAAAATCAGACTTCCAAGGCCCTTTTTTAAGGCAGTGCAGCAGTCTCTCATGTGCCTCAATCACTGTGGACACACTTCCCCAAGACTTGCTATTTGGAAGCAACAAGCAGAAGTAGTGTGTGGTTTTTTTGAGGGGGAGAAAAGAGGAGAGAGGGATCAATATGTATGAGCAACTCTCAAGTTCCCTGCGCCTAAGTGAAATCCTGTGACCAGTGTCTGCACAAGGTCATGTGAAGAGATGGGAGAGAGCTGTCATTGCCCAAGTGAAAGAGAGAAAAGAGGAAGGATGACTAGCACTGGGTGAGTTATTGATGGACAGTTCTTAACCTAACCATATCATGTCAAATTTGCAGCCTGCTTACATCTTGTTCTTGGTACTCTGTTGTCTTGGTTTCGGCTGGGAAACCAATCATTTTGTTCCTAGTATCTGATACAATGCTGTGTTTTGGATTTAGTAGGAGCAATATTGATAGCACACTGATGCTTTGGTTGTTGCTGTGTAGTGTTTGTCCTAAGTCAAGGACTTTTCAGTGTCTCATGCTCTGTCACTGAGGAGATGCACAAGAAGCTGGGAGGGAGCATAGCTAGGACAGCTGACCCAAACTGGCCAAAGGGTGACTCCATACCATAGAATGTCATGCTCAGTTTATAAACTAAGGGGAGCTGGCTGGGAGGGGCCAATAGTTGCTCAGGGACACGCTAGGCATTGCTCAGCGGATGGTGAGTAATTGTATTGTACAACATTGGTTTCTCTTGGGTTTTATTCCTCTCTTGCATTATTATTATTATTAGTTACTATATTTATTTTATTTCAATTATTAAACTGTTCTTATCTAAGTTTAGAGTTTTACCAGTTTTTTCCTATTCTCCTCCCCAATCCACCAGGGGGGAAGGTGGGGTGAGAGTGAGAGCACAGCTGTCTACAGTACTTAGTTGCCACTTGGGGTTAAACCACAACACCTGTCTTTGCTGTTTGACACAATCACTGGTCATTCCTTTAAGAGCAGGGCATGATGGCTGAAGATGAAAATTCAGGATTGTTCTCAGACTGTGCATTGCCAAGAGGTTTGTCTGCTTTCCTTTCACCTCCCTTGTCCTCGCATCCTCTTCATTCACCCTCACTGTTCTAGCCAGCACACATCTGCAGGTGAAATGCCTACACAGGGGGTGTTCCCATTCTCCCTCAGTCACTGCGATCACACAGCAGCTCTAGGGCTGAGACGTGGTCTCTGGAGGAAAGGCAACACACCGACTATCCACTTTGCTCTATGTTCTTTACCTACTGAACCAGTTTTGGCAAAACTGATGGCAATGTCTGTATCTTTCTGTTTGATCTTCAGAGGTTCGTGAGCACACGAGAAGTGTTCGAGCTTTCTTACTCATATGCCATATTTTGAAGTATATGATGATAAACTTATTGATGTCCTTGTGGAGAGAGCTGTAGCACAGACCATTAGGAGTATGGGAGTCCCTCTCAAAAACTTACCTGATCCTATAAGATATTGATTGCTCTCTGGCTGAAATTGGGCTGGAGGATGGTTGCCATTTTTCATGGGCAGTCACCACTTCACAGGACTGTGCTCTTTAACTCACTGTGGGATTATAAATGAAAAGGATGAGTGGCAGTGTCTTGTTTCTGCATCACTAAAATCCTATATGTTTACACTGGTATTTATAGCTCCGCATTTCTTTGTCCCATAGTAACACTCCTGAGCCGCTCACCTCCTTGTATAAAAGCTAATCAGTACAGAAGTAATACTCATACATAACCCCTTCCCTGAGCTTATGGAGGAAGAAGGAATTCAGCTCCTGAAACCTGTAAAATAAAAAGCCGGACTACAGCACTGACCAACAGCAAACATGTTTTTAATTTCCTTACCAGACTAAGTTGATTCCTGTTAAGGAAGTTACTGTAGAAGATTCCTCTTCCACTCAAGTTCTGTGACAAGGCTGGTGACCAAAACTGTTATGTCTGGAAATCCATGCTGAGAGGGAAGAAATTGGATGGGATTTGCACGCAAATACAACATACCACACAGCATATTTATGATAAAAAGTACATCAAGGAGGAGTCCAAAGGGCTCAATTTTTAGAAAGACTTAATCCACTTACAGCAAAGAGGATGTAATAACAGGCATTTCTGTTTGCACTCACAACCTTTTCCATCCTTATTTGCAGCAAAAATTATAGCTATTCCTTACAGCTATTCCAGGATTAGACTCTTATGTGTTGCAAATGGCTTGTATATAATTCAAAATCAATCACTTTTAGAATATCCTCTTTTTCTTTTTATAACAGGTATGTTTGTAGTCAATGGGAGAGTGATGAACTATAATTTGACTATAGTGCTCTTTGCTTCTATTTTAGCCACAATTTGAAATCCCATCTATTTTAGACCTGGGCATTAAAGGTAATCTCATGAGTAGAGATAGGCACTAAATAAAAATAGAGACTTATGTGTAAGATGTTTAACATGGCCATTTAAAAGCCATCTTAACCCGAGCTGTCCTCATGAGAAAGACTTTGAACCTGGGAGATAGAAATGTGAACTGACAGAAAGGAACACTTACTGTGTAACAGCATGGGCTCCCAAGAATCATCACCCTTGCAAGATGCCCCTGCACAGATGCACCATTATTACAGCAAATTTATGAGAGAATGTCCGTCTGGGCTGCTTAGTCTGCATGAATTCAAGAAACTTTTGGGCCTTCAAGGGCTGGATCCACAGGGAGACCTATACATTAAACGAGTGTTTGATATCTTTGATCTGAATCAGGTAAACCTTCTTTTCTTTATTTTTTTAGTCTCATACAACTGCTTTGTTTGTGAGTTGTAGCCTGCAGGCTCTTCTTTGTGCTATGCTCCCAAAACTGCTCTCGTGGACAGGTTTGCCATTAAGGTGTACTAAAGGTGAAGAAGTGGGACTGTGCTTTGAGGGTTTGCATTAGAACTTTTGTTAGTACTTTCTGGGAGCACTTAAAAAAATGTCAAGAAACAATTCTTAAAAAGAGATGTAATTTCCCGTTCACTGGTTATTCTATTCATTGCTTATCCTGTGCTTGTATATAAGCGTTGGTGTGCTCAAAGTTAATAAGTTCCTACAACAATGTTAGACAACGGGGAAATATGGTCTGCACTTAACTGAACTGCACTTAACTTAACTGAAGATGAAGTGTAGTGTGTATAAATGGATTTAAATGTGTCTTCTCAGAGTATTATATTGAACGTGTGGCAGAGAGGAAAACAACTCAGATGAGCAGTTCACACACAGTCTACAAGTCACAAGACCAAATACTACTGAATGGTCAAGCAGTTTCTCCAGGCTATACTTCTAATTTACCCTCCTTTCTACTGCAATAACTGCTTATGATTGCAATCAGCTCTCTGTAATGTAGCTGCATCCCACACAGACAAGATGTATTTTCCATAGTAGTACAGACAAGGCTGAACACATGATCATCTGGTATTTCTGTATAGCACCCTTTTCTAGGTCTGTCTTGAGCGCTGCCTCATGCTTGTAAGGTCCTGGGAGCTGGCTGCCTTGAGCCCTCCACTCATTGTGATGCTGAGTGGTCTGGGGCACATGCTCTGCAGTACCTTGAAACCTTCAGATTTGTTGAGACATTCAGATTCCAGATTAATGTAAAATTGAGGAGAGTGGAATTAAAGCAGGTTGCAGAAAGAGCATTTGCTCACCCTTTGCTTGGCAGTGGCCAAAGACACTTAAAACAAAATAGGAACCATCTGCTACTTCTTGCTTCTCTATCTGGTATTACAGAGTTGTGTCACCCTGCTCTGCAGGCTGTCATCGCTCGTACATGAAGTGGTTAAGCTGCCAGATATTAAAGCAACTGGTTTTATGAGAAGTAGAGGACAGATGCTTGGAGGGACTTAAAACACGTTTTAAATGTAGATGGGCGGTATGTATAGCGTCAAGAATAGAGACACATGAAGAGCTGCACCAGGATTGTCAGCTGGAGAACACACTGCCTTTTCAGCACAGCTTTCAGGATCGCTGTCCTGAAAGATCTCAGCTGCCTCGTCTGTGTGACTGAGCTCCCTCTTTTACCAGGAACTTTTTTGCTGTATCTTTCTGAATTTTTGCCTTCATCCTTGTCTTCCTCAGATGAGCTAAGATCAACACAGGCTAAAGAATGGGAAAACAGGGTAATGACCAGGAAGTCAGTCTCACAGGAAAACTGCTTCATCACCCATCGTATTGCTGACCATCACAACTTCCAGGAACACATCCTTGGGGGACTGCAGGGTATGGCTGTATAGTCAACATAGGAGAAAGCATTTCCCCCTACTGTCTTTTGTAGTTCTTGGGGTCACAGATACCAGACCAATGAGGGGTGGCCTGTTTGATTGCACAAACTGAGTGGTTGGAATGCAGTCCCTTTGCCAGAGAAGGCCATGTGTGTCCAGATGGTGTCTTCATATAGCGCCTCTACCAGTCCCTACAGACATCCTTCTTTTTCATTTGTTTCATAACTAGTTCTACTGAAAATTTCAGCTTTCCATGTAATGTGGAGTTGAACTGTGGTTACAGCAAGGACATCCCTATCTGTAGATCAGTTCCCAAGCTAAAAGAAAAATGAGGAAATAAACCTGCAGAAAAACAAAGTAGAGCAATAGGTATTAAATAATAGAGCAGCTGGGAATCAAGCTAGAGTGCAGCAAAGCTCAGAAATCTATGCTGATCACTAGCCTGTGAGCATTTGTAAATGTATGTTAGATATTGAGAGGATCAACCTTGCTGGGGAAGGATGTCAGGCAAACAAAACTAAAACCAGCATATTTTAGACCAACAGATGTTTTTATTCAGAAAAAATGGGAAGGAGCAATTTAAGATGTAAGATGCAAGATTTATATCCTGTGCCCATGGGAACTTGTTACAGAGCTTTACAAATTTGCTGTATTTTAATCTCTATTCAGTATAATGACTGTATTCCTTTTCTTTTTCTAGCATTGTTAAAGGCACTCTGTTTTCATAAATTTAATTTTTTTCATTTATTACCACGACGAATGGCCACTATGTTTAAGGAATACTTTTAGACACAAGAAGCATCAATCAAAGGCTTTTCAAGTATACAGCTGTGATGTTTTTTATGTGATTAAGCTGAGAATAAAGTGGCAACAGACAGCTTCTTAGGGCAGGATAAAAGGAATATTGTATGTTGTCAATGAGGTAAAATAAGATTCTTTATTCCATATACTTGCTTTTTGTCCTATAACCTTTCTACAGATTTTTCTCTGCCCCAGGATTTTTGGCAAAAATGTAGGATTTGATCGTGAAAAGTTTTTAGTTACGTACCGATGCATGAAGAGTGGTCAATGGATGGCTGACTGGGGGTATCACACTGTGGGCTCTGAAATGGCAGCTATTATTGTACAAATAAGGGTCTGTGACATTATGTAGAACATTTAGGCACTGTGCTGTATTAAACAGATGAGAATCTTTCATCTCCAAGCCACAGAATTTAATGGATGTAAGTGCATAATGCACAAATTCAGAAATAATTTGGTCATTTTTGCTTGCATTCAGTTTCTTCAGTACTTTAACAGCTTCTGAGGTATGAAGATCAAAATTTTGTTTCCTTTTCTACTGCATTGCTTTCTGGTTTTTGCTTTCTAATAAAGGGGTCACTATCCCAGTGAGTGGTAGAGTATACAAAACTTCCTGATGGAAATTATTTCCTTTCTCTTAAAAGTACCCTTCATACAGAAGTGCTGTTATAATTAGATGGTTGGCAAACTTGAACCTTCTCCCATGCTTCCCCCAGCTGACTTTTTATAGATATATGACCTGATTTTTTCCTGCTCTAACCTTGGTTTAACAGTGGACTTTTATAGTTTAAAATTGTCATGACTGCTATTGCTGAAGCTTATAAAAACCATATAGTTTAGGGACTAGTTTACAGTTGATCTAAATCTAGAGAAACCCATTATGGAAAACTTGAGTCATTTAATACGGTCTTCTCAGCATAAAATATATTTTTCACATGTAGGCTTCCATTTTCTCAAAATAGGAATCTGCTCAGAAAGCTCTGCTAAAGAGTTAGTCCTGTGATTAATCTACAATTCCAATTATAGCAGCCTAATGCCTCGAGTTAATCTGAGGACATCCATGTTTGGAGATATATAATAAGATGATAAAGCACTCTTGAAAGGTGCATAGATTTTTCTCCTCTGTGTTTCATGTGTGCCCAGTTTAATACCTCTAGTATGTAAGGTGTGGAATATTAACCTCACAGGCTGCCAGCGGGACTGTGGTGAGGGGACGTAATTACAGTTGTGAATTGCATTTCACCTTCTCATCAGCTTTGTTGCTTCCAGCTGAAGCCTGTTACAGACACCCTTCTCCCTCTTAGGACTTCCAGTAAAAAACCCAAATTTCCAGTAAACTGAAAATAGTTAGAAAGGAATAATAGCAGCATGGTAAGTTTTTTTTTGAGAATTTGTGATAGATTGAAAGCCCAGTCAAAACTCATTTCACTCAAGTCATCCATACAAATACCAACAGGAATTCAGTTGCAAGTCAAACCTTATTATTCCCTGCCTTTCTTTAGGTTGGAGACAACAATGTAGTTCAGCTCCCCACTTACGGAAATTACTATGGCCAGTGGACGTATGACAGGGAAGGGGACATCTTCACAGAGCAATTTAATGCCACGAGGAGATTGAGCTCTCTTCTGGTCTCAGCAGCAGGCACACAATTTCATGCCAAAGAGGCAATGGTGCTGTGGCTGTTTGGCTTCTTGGGCTCAGTTATCTGACATGCTACTGTGTGTATGGGTACAGCTGTAAGGTAAGGTACCCCTGTGAGGTACGGGTACCCCTGTGAGGTACAGGTACCCCTGTGAGGTACGGGTACCCCTGTGAGGTATGGGTACACCTGTGAGGTATGGGTAAACCTGTGAGGTACGGGTATCCCTGTGAGGTACGGGTACCCCTGTGAGGTATGGGTACACCTGTGAGGTATGGGTAAACCTGTGAGGTACGGGTACCCCTGTGAAGTACGGGTACCCCTGTGAGGTACGGGTATCCCTGTGAGGTACGGGTACACCTGTGAGGTACAGGTATCCTTGTGAGGTATGGGTACACCTGTGAGGTACAGGTACCCCTGTGAGGTACGGATAAACCTGTGAGGTACGGGTACACCTGTGAGGTACAGGTATCCCTGTGAGGTACGGGTACCCCTGTGAGGTATGGGTACACCTGTGAGGTATGGGTAAACCTGTGAGGTACGGGTA
>VWZW01003892.1:76107-120606 GCA_013397115.1 Edolisoma coerulescens | reverse complement strand
CCCTGTGAGGTGCGGGTTCCCCTGTTAGGTACGGGTATCCCTGTGAGGTACGGGTACACCTGTGAGGTACAGGTATCCTTGTGAGGTATGGGTACACCTGTGAGGTACAGGTACCCCTGTGAGGTACGGATACACCTGTGAGGTACGGGTACACCTGTGAGGTACAGGTATCCCTGTGAGGTACGGGTACCCCTGTGAGGTACGGGTACCCCTGTAAGGTACAGGTACCCCTGTGAAGTACGGGTACCCCTGTGAGGTACAAGTACCCCTGTGAGGTACGGGTACACCTGTGAGGTACAGGTACACCTGCCACCACTGTACAGGTATTCATGACTCTTGCTCAACAGAGTGCACCTGTTCAATGTACAAAGGCCATTTCCAGGCAGGGCCTGTTTCTGTGTGTGGTTAGTGACAAAGTCTGTGTCCGAAAAGCTTTCTTCTCAGGAACAGACGAAATAAGCACTGACCCTTTCTAGTGTGTCACTTGTGCAGACTACCAGTGGTTTCATAATTAAATGACCCTATTCACCAATAACAGAGATGTCTTTTTATTTTTTTTTTGGAATTAAATTTTAAGTTTCTTAAAAACAGGGGCTATAATGTGAAGATTTTCAGCCCTTCCTTGCTCGCTCTGGGATGCTTTGCTAATAATTAAATATACAAAGAAGCAAACAAATAAATATGCTAGTGAAGTTTGAAAGCTGTTCTTCATCATTCTTAACAGCATTGAAAAATAAAGATGCTGAATGTTTGGAACTGTATTTGCAAAGTTCACTTTCCTTGAGATTATCACTAGGAGTGCAGAAGGTAGAATTTCAGCAAACATTTTATTGATGACTCATACATTAATACGTGTAAGCATTACTTATATAATGACATTGGCAGGATAATAAGTGGTAGGTTTATCTTTTGCCACAGCTTTCCAATGAAGACATTTAAAAATAATGCGTTTATTAAAATACAAGTGCAACCAAATTAATTTTTTATAGGATTACCTTTCTTAGATTTGAAGAGTCCCTTTTTAGGGAAAAATTATCTCAGTCTTCTTTGCCCTTAAGCTATTTGTAATACAAAAATGATAAATCTGCAAGAACACACAAATACATTTAATTCTTCCTACTTTTTTTCCTCCCTCTGCATCTCAGTCCACACATAACTGGCAGTCCTAGTTCATGCATCCTAATGATTAGTTTTAGAGAGGAAACAGTTATGTTCACCTAAAATATCTCAGTAGTTGCCAAGTATACTGGTGTATATTTGGTTTTCAGTGAGAATATGTATCATATTTCACTGCTATTATATCCATCAAAATGAGGTTTCACTGATGTTAAAGGAGAAAACATATCTAGAAAAATAATGCCTGGTGTATCCATAATACATTGGAAGTGTTATTTGCTCTTCGGCAGAAATAAGAAAAATTCTACAGTCATCACTACTACTATTTAACACTTCTTCTAAAATATTTTCTTTCTTTAAATCAGAAACCCAGATCACTGTCATTCATTTCCTGCTAGCGTGCAGATAGGTTTTGCCACCACTAAAAATAAAAATCGAACACTGTGATTGATCTATTGATTGATTGGGTTCTTATGACCTCTGAAGGACAAAATTTGCATAGCCATTTAACACATGAAGCAATGGACTGAAAATGGGGTGCTGCTGTTGTAGTTTTCTTACTGCTTCTTTTGGCATTAATTGAAACTAGCTACAGGAATAAGTGTCTGTTGCTTTGTAAGAAAATTGGACTTTAAAAGGTAGGATTACTGTGAAGAGTAAAGAAGATTAATAGGTATGTGGCACTGAAGAAAAGTTATGCAAGTTCAAGGATTTTCTGTTAAAATTTATAAAGCATTGGACAGACCACGTCAGAGAACACTATTTTCTGCTGCACTTCTTATGCAGAGATAAAGTTGGTAGATGCACAAAAATGGACACTCCACAGCAGTTTTAGAAATCTTTAGATAAGGAGCCACTAGCTGATGTCAATCTTTAATCATTTTTCTACTTTGTGTTTTTCGTTTAAAATGTAAAGTAGTTCTCTGATAGAGTTCATCTGACATCATTATGCAGATTAGAATGATAAAAAAAGATTTTAAAATTAATCCATTTAAAATATAAAGAAGAAAGTTTTTAAAGGTTGTTTGATGTAGAACAGATAATAAGAAATGCAAAAATATGTTACTTCAATAGAACTTTGTTGTGTGTAGGGATGACTACATAGCAATGTAAACTAAATCTCAAGTTAAATCTTTTTTTCTTCTTTTTTCCCCCTCTTTATTTTCCTGAAGAGTAACTGTTTCCCTTCACTCCTTGTACTTTGAACAAAGCTGATAAGTGTTGGGAGGCAGACCACCTTTCCTTTTTTTCTCATCCTAGCTCCTTCCCCACTGTCCTGCTGTGTCTTTGTAGTTCAAATTTTCGTGTAGACTTTTCAGCATCTGATTTTGTGCTCTGGATATAAACAGATGTTATCTTCTTTTGGTTATAGGGACATGAATGTGGTTAGCCAAGTACACCATCTTTGGTATTGTAGTAAAAGGAAATGAGAGTTATTTGGCCACGAAATTATCTATTAAAGCAGTGCTTGCACCTCATATTCCATGAAAAGCATACAAATGTCCACAGAAACATGTCATATTTTTCAGAGGTCTTTTGCTGATTATTGTAATTTATTCTTCATTTGGCTCTCAGTTGGTTTTTTCCTTCCACTTTTTCCACCTTAAGAATTGTGAGAGAGAGAGAGGAATATTATTTTCATCTCTCTGAAGGAACTAGTCTAGAGTCTAGAGATTCTAGAGAAGATATTATTTTGTTAAAGACTGCAGGGCCCAACTGAGAAATTATTACCTGGCATGATGTGTTAGCTGCCTTCCACATGAATCACAGAAGAGCTCTTAAAGGATGAAAAAAATGGGTGCTAGAGAGAAATGCTTTGAAAACTACCTGGAAGCTAAATCTTAAGCATTTCCACTTCTTGCAGGATTAACTATAATGGCTTGGGACATCTTTGCTAACTCTCCTTTCCTGGAAAATACCATCTTCAGTTGGGCTTCCTTTCCCAGACTGTCCTGCCCTGCTGTGTCCTCAGAACTGGGAATAGCAGCTGTGCTATGAATCATCAGGCTGCCTAAGGAGCCATTTAGCCTGTTTGCTGCATCCTGACATGTTTGTAGGCATTACCAAAGCTGACACAATAAAATTGGGTGCAATAGTTAACAGATAGTAAGGATGATAATCAGAGAAATATTTTCCCAAACTTTGCTGAACTACTTTCCTCTTTTGTATCATAAGTCTCTGAATAGTTTTGCAAACATAAGTTCAGCAACACACATAACTTTAGGGATGTCCTCAGTCTGAAATGAGTCCTCGGACACTTTTCTCAGCTTACTCTAACCAACCAGCTTAGCCAGGGCAACAAGGTTCCAGCAGCAACCTCTGCATTACACTACCGGGCCAAGAACCATATAAACTGATATTGTATCAAGGCAGGATGTTTTACATTATCCCTTTTCCATGGCTCTTGTACTGGCCCAGCACATGTAGATAGCACTTCCACTTTGCCCAGAGAAGTCTAACTCTTGCTTTTTCTGATTTTGAAGGCTTTGTCACTCTCATAAATGTCTCCACAACAAGAAAAGCCTAGAAAACTTATTTTCTTTTTATGACAGTCATTGCTATCACATTGTAGTCAGAAATAAAAGCTTGTATGTCAAAAAATTAATCAGCTTCTAAACCAAGGGCTAGAAGAAATTAAGACTCTAGATATGTCTTAGACAGCAAGAATTCTTCTGTCAGAAGTAACAAAAATCTGCAGCTCTTACTTCCTGATATATTTGGACTTTTTGAAGGTAACATGTAAAAATCCTGTTCCCATTAGTTTCAGACACAATCCAACAAAAGCAACAAAGCCAAATCATTTGCTTCTCCTTAATTTGGCGTAATGTTGCATGAAGTTATCTCAAATGTAAAGTAACTAGCCTGATTACTGTAAATGAGGAGGTTAAATTATGCTTTGCTGTGTTCAAGGCAGTGTAGTTACCTAATTTTTCTCAGGATGCTTAAGTGCCTTTGAAAGGTGCAGTGCCCTGATAAAAAATCCCATATTCTATGAATATTTCACCTGTTTGCAAATAATACTCTATTTATTTACAGACTATACAAAAGAATGCCTTTTTTCTCCTTCTAAACTACCTCCGAAATTTTTACATTCAATTTTATATATTGGTTCCAAAAAAAAAGGATTCTATAATATTTTAAGTATTTCCCACAGTTATTGGTGCAATTTCATAATCTTAATTTTGTTTTCTAGTGGTGTGGCACAGGACACACTGCTGTGATAGTACAAACTTATGTTAAAATAATGGGTCATTACCAGCTAAAAGCCTACATCATCATTAAAATCATCACTTGCTTAATGCAAGTACTGTTAAATTCTTGACTGTAGGATTTAGCGTTATGAGTTTTGAGTTATGATCTAAAAGTTTTAGACCAGAGGTAATTCCCCAGTAGTGACACAGCACCATCAAGCATGGAAGGCCAATTCTTTACATGGGACAATAAAGCAATGTCTGTCTCAGATTTCTATTACAGCATTGCAGAATTCAGTGGCCTTCTTTGGGGTTTTGGGAGCTTTTTTTGCATTTCCAAAACGGTAATCTGAATTTCCAATAAATGTGTCTCTTCAAAATCAAAATTTTAAAATATTCAAGTAGACGAGTGTTACAAATTAATATTCCAGTTGAATTTTCCTTGCATCACACAGCCTTGATATGCAGAGGGACTGGATTAGGTTAGTGTTTCTTTGAAAACTTCATTTAAGTGCAAACAAATTAGCATGTACTCTGCAGCTTTCACTGAGCTTACAAAGTATTTGGAGCATACCATCATCAAGTAACACTGTAATTGTGTCACATTTCGTGAATGGGCAATGGAGATTAACTTTGTACAATTAATCCTAATTATTTTAAAATATTACTTGTTACATTATGATGAAGATAAAGGGGAAAGTAATTTCAATATGAAACAGTTCAGGAAGCTACTTCTTTTATTTAATGAAATTTTAAGGTTTCTTTTAAAGCATAACTGTCTTTTTTTTCTATTTATTTTCATATTAATTAAGAATAATCCAGTAAGAGCCTACTATAATAATACAGTTTAGGCAATGATAGTATATGCATGTAACTTTTAAGAGATGTCTTTCATACATTCCTTGAGATTCCAAGAGCATTATATAGAAGCACCCAAATTTGCCAAACAGAACATCTTTGCCACTAGAAAATATGTAAGCCTTCAACGTACTTTTGTTGGGGATTTTTCCTTCTGCTTCTTTCTCTCATGGAATTTTGTCCCATCTGTTGCTAAGAGACAATAATGACCGGTACTTAAGAGAGACAAAAGAAATTGCCAAGGTGGGGGAAGGGTGCAGCTGAATCCCAAGGGCAGTCAAACCCAGCAGCAGTCACTCCTGTGCAGAGGAGGAAGTATGAGACCACATCAGTACACCCAGTTAATGATGATGGGAAACCAGAGCCCTCACAAGCATCAGGGGAGCCAGAGCCTAAAATCATCACCGAGTCCCTGTCGTACGACAGTCTCCATAATGTGTGAAAAGACATTATGCGACGGGGGCATGAGGCTTATACAACCTGGTTACTTTGGGTTTGGGACCTTATGGGTGCAGGTGTGCAACTGGATAGTGGCGAGGCAAGGTATTTGGGGTCCCTGACCCAGGACGCGGGTATTGATCAGGTGCTCATGAGGGAGCCAGGGCCCCTTTCTCTCTGGGAGCGGCTTTTAATGAGTGTTAGAGAGAGGTTTGTTCACAGAGACAGAATGTAGGATCACCATCGTAGAATGCTCTGGAAGACCCTTGAAGAAGGGATGCAACAGCTGAGAGAAGTGGCGGTATTAGAGGTACTGGTACTCTTTGGGAGGGACGGACAGCATGATAATGACCCTGACACAGTCAGGTGCACCAGGCAAATGCTGTGGAACCTGGTAAATCTAAGGCCATCCCAATACACCACCATCATTGCAATGATTAATGCTGAGGTCAACCGAGAGGCAGTGGGCTCTGTCACCAACAGGCTCAGGTATTGTGAGAGTATTGTCAATGGCCCGCTGAAGACTCATGTCTCTGCTGTGGTTAAGGACCTCAAATAGGAGTTTAAAGAGGAGATTGCAGAGATGAGGGAGGAGGTGAAGAAGAAAAGTGTGGGACCAGTGTGAGTCACAAGCCCCAATGTCAGAGCCTGACGTCTCCCAGCTAGGGAGAGGGGGTACACCCCATGAGCTGAGCTGTGGTTCTTTCTGTGTGACCATGGGGAAGACATGAGAAGATGGGTTAGGAAACCCACTTCTGTCCTGGCAGCACGGGTGCATGAACTCAAGGAGGGAGACACTAACCGAGGGGGTTCCACTAAAGTGAAAGTAGCCTCAGCCTCCCGTGACCGAGCTGCCAAGGAGGATGCCCTTGAAGGAACCTCTAGTATGTATGCTCAGGGAGGGAATGATAACCAGGGCTAGAGGGGCCCTGCCTCTACCCAGGTAGATGCATGGGAAAATTGTGTCTTTTGGATGGTGTGGATCCAATGGCCTGGCACATCAGAGCCACAGAAATATGAAGCATTTGTCGATACTGGTGCACAGTGTACCCTAATCCCATCAGGACATGTGGGGGCAANGCTAGAGGGGCCCTGCCTCTACCCAGGTAGATGCATGGGAAAATTGTGTCTTTTGGATGGTGTGGATCCAATGGCCTGGCACATCAGAGCCACAGAAATATGAAGCATTTGTCGATACTGGTGCACAGTGTACCCTAATCCCATCAAGACATGTGGGGGCAAAACCTGTTTCTGTTGCTGGGGTGACAGGCGGATCGCAGTATGTTGGGGTTTTAGGAGTTCTCCTTTTGGGTTTTTTTTCTCTTAAGGAATTTTCCCCCATACATGTTGCTCGGAGACAATAATGACTGGAAACTTAAGAGAGACAAAAGACCTGGCCACAGCTCGGGGGAGGCATCCAGCTGGCTACTCTCTTTTACCTGGGGTTTCTCATTGAAGGCAGAGATGCCATGAGATTTGGACTGGGGAAAAGGGGTTGGGTGGAGCCCCTAGCTCTCTTGTTCTCTCGGCATTCGGAGGGGAGAGAAGCTGTGGTTGCTGTGGGGAGAATTCATCACCACTGCAGGGTCCTGCCTTCTGCTGCCTTCTTTCCACCACGTGGAGCTTGTTCACTGGAGCGGCTGTTTCATTGGGACCCTATTAAACACCCTACCTCACTAAAAGAGGGACTTTTCACCATCTGCTTGGGTGCCTCCGGGAAAAAACCCCGGGATCCTGAGCCTGCTTTTCCCTACCCTGCTAGGAGCCGGGTCACCGCTGCCCCGCCCCTGCCATTCCTTTGCAACTGCTCTGAGCCTTCACTACACTGTAGCTCCGCACCCTCTGCCTGCCCAGACCCAGTGGGGTTCCCACTACAGCTGTGGAGTTTGATACATCTCTTCTATCACCCGGGATTTTGTGCTCATTCCTGCTGCTCCAGTTTGCTGCTCCTGAGAGTCCTACTGAGGCACTGGGATCGGCTGCCCCTGGGGGGTTTGCGAAGCAAGCCTTTCTTCCATCCCTTCCTGGCTTGGCCAATTACCGCCATTACCGCATCCTCCCCGAGCTCGCTCTGGAGCGCCCCCTGCAGCTGCGGGGGAACCATCGCACCCGCCCTGCGCACCGGGAGCCAACAGCGCCCCGGCTGGCTGTGACCAAAACTGCACCAAAGGGGAAAGCGCATGGAGCCGAGAGAAGGCTGTCACTGAGTTTCTGGTTCTGTTTGTTGTTACTGCCATAGTTTTTGTTGTTTATTTGCCTTGTTATGTATATATTAGTAAAGAATTCTTATTCCTATTTCTCATATCTTTGCCTGAAAGCCCCTTAATTTCAAAATTANGCCCTTAATTCCAAAATTATAATAATTTGGAGGAAAAGGGGGTTTCATTTTCCATTCCAAGGGAGGCTCCTGCCTTCCTTCGCAGACACCTGTCTTTCAAACCAAGACACAGCAGTTGACCCTGTTGGAAGCCGAGGTGAGCCTGACTGGGAAGGAGCGGCAGAAACATCCGATTGTGACTGGTCCAGAGGCCCCATGTATTCTGGGCATAGACTTCCTCAGGAACGGCTGTTACAAAGACCCAGAAGGAATCTGCTGTGGAGGCAGAGGGCATTAAGCAACTGACCACCTTGCCTAGACTATCAGAGAATTCTTCCTCCACTTCTGAAGGTGGAGGAACGAGTAGCAACTGCCACCTCGACAGTGCACCACTGGCAGCACCAGATGAATCGAGATGCCGTGATCCCCATTCATAAGGTGATCCATGAGCTGGAGAGCCAAGGGGTGGTCAGCAAGGCCCACTCACCCTTCCACAGCCACATTTGGCCAGTGTGCAAGTCTGATGGAGAATGGAGAGTGCCTGTGGACTATCATGCCTTGAATGAAGTGACTCCACTGCTGAGTGCTGCTGAGCCAGACATGTTTGAGCTCCAGTACAAGCTGGAGTCCAAGGCAGCGAAGTGGTACGCCACTATTGACATTGCCAATGCCTTTTTCTCCATTCCTCTAGCAGCAGAGTGCAGGCCTCAGTTTGCCTTCACATGGAGGGGCGTGCAGTACACCTCGGGACCAACTGCTCCAGGGGTGGAAGCACAGTCCCACCATCTGCCATGGACTGATCCAAATTGCACTGGAAAAGGGTGATGCTCCAGAACATCTGCACTACATCGACAACATCACTGTGTGGGGGAACATGGCAATGGAAGTATTTGAGAAAGGAGAGAAGATCAGCCAGATTCTCCTGGAAGCTGGTTCGCCATCAAGAAGAGCAAAGTTAAGGGACCTGCCCAGGAGATCCAGTTCCTGGGAGTAAAGTGGCAAGACGGACGGCGTCAGATTCCCATCAAGGTCATCAATAAGATCACTGCGATGTCTCCATCAACCAACAAAAAGGAAACAATAGCTTTCCTAGGCACCATAGGTTTTTGGAGGATGCATATTCCTGAATACAGTCAGATTGTGAGCCCTCTCTACCTGGTTACCTACAAGAAGAACAATTTCCACTGGGGCCCTGAAAAGCAACAAGCTTTTGCCCAGATCAAGCAGGAGATCGCTCATGCAGTAAGTAGCCCTTGGCCCCGTCAAAATGGGAGCAGAGCTGAAGAATGTGCTCTACTCTGCAACCGGAAACAAAGGTCTGTCCTGGAGCCTTTGGCAGAAGGTGGCTGGTGAGACTTGGAGTCGACCACTGGGATTCTGGAGCTGAAGCTACAAAGGGTCTGAAGCCAACACTGCTGTGATAGTACAAACCTATGCTATAATAATGTGTCATTACAAACGAAAAGCCTACATTATCATTAAAATCATCCCTTGCTTAACGCAAGTACTGTTGAATGCTTGACTGTAGGATTTAACGTTATGAGTTCCGAGTTATGATCTAAAAGTTTTAGACCACATGAGGGAGAGGCTGATGAGCTCGTGCCACAGGGCCCCTGCAGCCGCGGGGGAACCATCGCACCCGCTCTGCCCGGCCGGGAGCCAACAGCGCCCCTGCTGGCTGTGAGCGTAACTGCACCGAAGGGAAAAGTGCCTGACAGCTGAGAGGCGGCTGTCGCTGGGTTTCTGGTCCTGTTTGTTGTAGCTGCTGTTGTTTTTGTTGGTATGTTTGCCTTGTTATACATATACATACTAGTGAACTCTTATTCATTTTCCCATATATCTGCCTGAAAACCCCTTAATTTCAAAGTTATAATAATTTGGATGGAAGGGGATCATAGTTTTTCCTGCCTTCTTTGGCAGACACCTGTCTTTCAAACCAAGACTACTTTTTCTGGAGGTTTGTCCTGCTATGCTTTTGGATTTATCAAACAAGATAGATTTGCTAGAATTATCAGCAAGGAATTTGCTGGAAAATGTGTTATGTTGTCATGGTTGTGGTTTTAGTGTTTTTCCTCTCCTGCCTACTGCTTTAAGTTGAGAAAGATAATCCTAAAAGCACAGGCAAAGGCTCAAAATTAGGAGTGCAAGAAAGCTAAACCCCAGCATCCAGGAGAGGATGGCAGAGGGAAGAGGGCAGAGGGCTAGTTCTTTTCAGTACAGCCTTTCTGGACAGAGGGCCCAGCCTGATGCCTTGCTCACTTCCCTGTCTTCTCCAGTAATCTTGAAAGTAAATTGTCAATGATGGCAGGGAATTAGGGGGTAGTTGTTAATTTTAAAGAAATAAAATTGTTTGTCATCTTAACATTTTGGATTTCACCAGGTTTTACCAGGGTAGCCTACGAGTCTGAGAGCCAGGACACATAGCTGGCTCTGCATTTCCAACTCCTCTAACACAAAGGTCCTGGTAATTTCTAAGTCCCCAAACCTCGCAGGTCCTCTTCATCTGGGCAAAGCAGAACCTTGTGTAACAATCTGGTCAAAACAGCCTCATCTCTTTATGTAACAGTGAGAATGCAATGATTACAAAAGCCCTGCAATCTGCAGCCCCTAATTCCCTGCTTTGTTCTTCATCCTGATTTAATACTCTTTGCTTGCTGAGGTCTCCCCCGCCCCACGACAAATGCCAGCTCTGTTTTCTTACGAAACTTGTTAGTCTGGCCATAGCCTGTAGGGTATCTGGAGCTCCATCCAAGCCCAAACTCTAATATCGGATCCTAGGGATGTATCAAAGTAATAGAGTTGCAAGTAGCTCTTTATTTCTTCAGTAATGCATATGCAACCTTTGAGGAACAGCTGAAAGTACTCAGAAGCAAAAACAAACCAAGGATGGTTGGACTTGATGATCTTTGAGGCCTTTTCCAACCTACATGATTCTATCATTCTCTGATTCCATGAGATGGGGGAAGATGAAATGGAGTGAAATGAAACCTCCTTTAGGTTTCTGAGGGCAGAGAAAGCAGCGCTATACTTGAAATCAAGCCCAGACAGAAAGAAAGAAGCACAAAGGATTAGCTATAAATTTCACAGTTATTCTGAGCTGTTTAACCCATGCCTCCTCCCTCTGCCTTAAGAGGTTTAAGGACTATTCTGAAAGACAGGAGGTTGAGAAGGAAGGCGGCTTAATGACCTAAGCCCTAGGTTTGAAATACCTGGACCATCTATGTTTGCACACTTATTAATCCTGATAAACAATTTGAGCTATTCTCCTGCTGTCAGATTGAGTTTAGAGACTTTTCAGGAGCAAATTCTGGAAACAAGACACTGCTTATTGTGTATAGACTCTTGGTAGAGCCCACAGTGGCCCAAGTAAGATGATGGGTTCACTCACCATAGGGTTTTGCAGGGACAGAAACTGTCCCTTTCCACATGGGTGGCCACAGCGTGTGGTGGGAGATGGCTGACTATCCCTGTAGCATAGTCACTGCCAGGAAGTCACCCAGGGAAGAGCTAGGCAGCCAAAACACCAAGTTCAGATCACTCTGACACAACCTTGGATAACTGTGCTGTTTCAGATTGGGTGTGTATTCATAGCTGACAAGTCAATTTTTTTAATCTCTATAGTTAGAAGTCCTAAGAGTTTTTTAAGGATCTGTGAAGATTAGCAGTGCTGTTCTGGCAGCCAAAGGGTAATCCCTCCTGCAGCTCCAGGGCTGGGGTATTAATGGCCATTGTATAATGTGGCAGTCCCTCACTGCCCAGCTTTGCCCCAGGGGATGCACATCTCTGTCCTCACCAAATAATGGCGAGCAGCCTCCAGCAAAGGCACTTAGACTCACAGCTGAAGCAAAAACCTGTCAGAAAAACACAAAATTAAATTCCTTTTTCCTCAGGAGATCCAGTTGCTAATGAAAAACTGAAATAGGCTCTGTGCCCTAGGCAGTCACAGCTGGTAGTGCCCTGAGGACCAATTTCATACTATCAGTAAGCTCTCCTTCCAATTTTGGAGCCTCCTTTTGTCTTTGTTGTGTGAATCAATCTGTTGCAAGTGGCTTAAAAAAATCACTCATCAGCCAAAGCAAAAACAAGTTACAAAAGCACAGTATCAAAGGGCACAAACAGATGCATGACCCTAATGTGTCCTTAAACTTCTAGCTCATCCAGTCAAGCTGTTAAAAGAATAAAAATAGATCTACATTTTTATTAAGCCTACTATGTATAGAAGTACAGAAGATTTTGGAGCATGTAAAAGAGGTTTTGAACCCATTTTTTTGATATCTCTCCAGCCCACTCTTCAGAACCACATTAGGAGATTTCTGTCCCTCTATTTCACACCATATCCAGAAGGGTACCCTGTGAACTGACTCCATGTGCCTCTGTTCATTTGGGCAGGGGAGGGTGCAGGACTTCACCATCCCTACAGGTGCCCATGGCAATGTGCTGCAGACAAGGAAGGCAGAACCAGCCCCATACAGACATGGAAAATAAACCTTCACATAGAACAAAGCCGTCCATCACCCAAATTTGTCCTGAATCCTAAGCTGATGAATAAACACGTTTCACTAGCATTAATTCCATTTAATAAAAATATTACAAATATGCCTTTTGACAATTACAGAGTAAAACATCAAAAGTAAATCATTTATATCTTCCACCACTGGTAATTAGCTCTGCTTATAATGTTGTTGGGCATTTTTAAAAAAATTATTTTATTATTCTTATGGTAGCCCTTTGTTTGTGAATTAATGACTTCCTAACAGGCAACTAATACGTTACTGTGCATGCTGCAGAGAGGTGTTTTACAGAGCCCAGGGACACATAAGGACCTACCTAGATGCTTGTATTGAGAATGATTATAGAGCAGCAGATGGGTAAATCAGCACAGCAGTATTCTTTTAATAACATCATAACACATTTATTGCATTATTTGTTGTACTCACAGAATCACAGGATGATCTTCATAGGTTACTGTTATGATGTTTTTCACTGTTTAATGTAGTGTCTTGAGATGATACTGTAAATAAAGTGCAGTATTTCTGTTTATCTCAGAAAATTCTGTATATGTGCAACAAGACCACTGTAGAGTGCTGCATCCCATAAATGTTCTCTTTTTTACCTACAATGTATGTTCTTTGGTGTAGAAAGGAAAACAGTACATTTCTCATCAATGCTTTTATGAAATGCTTCTGGTTCCACATCAAGTAGACAAACATGTGTACCTTCTCAGTATTTCTATTCCTGAAAAATAGAAACTGGCTACTGGCTACCATGTCACAAGTAGTTTTTGCATGACTGCAGAAAGTGGCGAGGGCTTTCCTGACAACTACAATTTCTCCCAGGTGTTTTTCAGAAGTGGGAGTTTTTTTGACCCTGGCCTTCAGTCCCTTCCTGTTTGGGACAGGCCATATAATCCATCAGATCAGAATTACATACCCAAACACATTAGGCTGGTTATTACATTGTCCAAACTTCTGATGTTTTGTCAGAGCCACAATAGAGCACCAACATGTAGAAAGAAAGCAAACAAAATAATATTTTCCAAAATCCCAAGTGAAATGTAAGGGAGAAAGAAGAAAATTAATCTGGTCATGGACATCTGGCAATCCTGAAATTAATTTGTAGTTGCAATAAGCAGTATGAAATGCAATAAAAAAGCAGCAATGTGAAATGCATTTAATCACATTCTTAATAGATATATCAAACCAGATGATGGAAATGTAATCAGAAAAATACATTTTGCCCTCCAGTAAAATACTTTATGAGATCCTTCTTGAAATAATTCTTGCAAAATGGAAATTTAAGCCAGTGTGCCAAAAAGAAGATTAAGTTTGTGGGGTGTGATATGTCATTTTTGGTTAAGCATCTGCTTTTAATACGGGGCCTAATTTTGTTTGAAAATTATATGTAGTTACTGTCAAATTTCATTTAATCTTTAACAGTGGTTGAATGGTGCCTTTGCTGCATTTCCTTGTGATTGCAATTAGAGTAAAACAAGCAACCACCAAAGAACCTGCAGAGGGTCTGTGAAGCAATGGTCAGTCTGCACAAGTTATGCACACACCACTTGTGCATGAACACTGAATCCAATGTGTTTGAATACATTGGATTTATCTCTTAGGTGCCACTCTGCTGATCAGCCTTGCACAGAAATCAAAACAAGCACTACAAGAGACTCCCAGGAGTTCTGACCCAGATCAGCATCATGAGGGCACAATTGTGAGGAATCTAAAAGGAGAATGAAGAAAAGAAAAAAAGGAGGATGGACTCCTATTTTAAAAAATATATGCAGTCTTTGAGAACCCACATTCACTTCCACAATCTATTGTGATTGAATCTAGGCAGGTAGATGTGTGGGGATGGTTTTAGGCATTTTGGTTTGTTTTCAATCAAAGGTTGGTCAGCAGAGCTCTCAATTTCAGTATATTCTAGCCCTTATAAATTCCTGTTTGCTGTCATTCTTTGCATGCTCACATGTTTAGTTCCTTGTCACAAAAACATACTGATAGTTCCTGGAGGTCTTCAAAAGACATGTATGGTGTGGCACTTAGGGACACAGTTTAGTGATGGACTTGGCAGTTCTGGGTTAAGTGTTGGACCTGATGACCTTAAGGGTCTTTTCCAACCTAAATTATTTTTGGATTCTGATTTTGGCAATGAGTCGAACCACATCCTTACAGGTCTTCTTTTCCTTTATTATAATATTGAGGACTGATTAATGCCTGCTGATTGTAAACCTCGACTGGCAAGATGTGTGTTGATATATGACAATAAAACGAACATGCTAAACCTACTGGATACTCATCTAACGTTCTCTTTTCAGTCAAAGGCCATCTGAAACCAACAACAGTCTTTCCAAGGTTTTCCAAGCAATTGGATTCTGACCAATGTAAAGATCACAAGAGTATATTTACCAGCTGTTAATTCTTTTTGCATGCACATGAGAAACACTTGGAGCAAGTATGCTCCAAATTCAGCAACTGTTTCTTCCATCCTAACCACACTTTTACAGAAACAGAAGAACCTGATTATGGAGGTCTGGGTTTGACAGGCTTCTATCAGTAGCTTGAGCAAAGGAGTCAGAAAATAATGAATTAAATCAATCTGAAATTCTCTCTCCCTATGAATATCCCTAATCCTCAATATTTAGAGACTAATTTATGACTTGAAGGCTTTATATCCCATGCAAAATGTTCATCAGAGAGACCTGATGTTTATTTGGATAAACCACAGTACTTAGGGTTCATGCCAGAGTATTGGTTACAATTTTAAAACACTTATTACATGATCTCTCAGATGAATAACACCTGGAACAGCTCTGTGGCACTGGAAATCCTACATAGTTCTGCAGTATAGATGTAAACAACTCCAGTGTAGCTATCTCATTAGCACCAAACCAGGTATCCCAGACTCCTCATGTCTCATCCTTTTTCACACCGCAGTCTGCCACAAAACTGTTTCTTTTCCTCTTACAAACTGTCAATGACAATTGCTCAGAACAGATTTGCCCCTCATTTCCATCACCCCCAGATTTCAGGGGAGAACAAAACTGTCTTTCCTAACACCTCTTCCTACAGTTCTTCCAGTTGAGCGCATCCTTTTATCCTTTTTTAATACCACAGGAGATTTCTGTGTTAAGGTGCTCCATAAATCAATGTGTATTATAGGGAATTTGATGACCTGTTTCTGTGAAACTGCCAGAAAGAACAGAAATCCAATGTTGTTAAATAGGTGTGTTTTTTCTCTCCCTCTCTCTCTCTCAGGATGGATTTATAGACTTCTTGGAGTTCATAGCTGCAATAAATTTGGTTATACGAGGGAAAATTGACCAAAAATTGAAATGGTATTTCAAGCTATACGATGCTGATGGAAATGGATGCATTGACAAAAAGGAGCTATTAAGCATATTCAGGGTAAGCAAGTTATGACCAATAGCAAGAGCATTTGATATAGTACATTGGCCCTGAAACAGTGGTTCATCATGTGCGGTAAATGGGTTGTCTGTACTTTATCTATTGTTTTACAGTTGTAAAAACAGAATTAACAGTGGCTAGTAGGGACACTCCTGACATTAGTTTCTTCCTTATGGAACATATCTAAGTAGTATTTTACTTTAAACCATAGTTCTACAGATAAAATACTGAAAGTGAAATCCTGTAGAAACAGTAGAGACATTACTGTGATAGTATAAGGCAGGGTGGAACTGCAGCAGCATAATGAATAAAGCAGATGGTTACAAGTACATGTGCCAGTCTGTTGTGGAAAACTGGCCTCTCAAACTGAACTTGCAGCAAGAAAAATATAGATGTCATCAAAATATTACAATATTTTAATTTTTTGGAAGGCTTTTAGATTTGTTTACTACAAATGCCATTACCCCTGTTTTAAAACTAAATCACGGAAATATAATTTTACTATTAAATCACACAGTGACATTTGGATAAAAATACTTTCAAAATTTTGCAGAAAATGAGTCCACTTCAAACTCATAAAACCAAAGAAGTACAATTCTTTCTTTAAAATTATTTTCATAATTTTCAACTTGCTCAAATGAAATAAGATTGTGCTCTTCATTAACTGCTTTCAACCAAAAGGTATGTTAGGGCTCCTTACAAATATATATGACTGAATACTTCTCCTTGAATGTACAGGAATCACTACAGATCAAAGTTTTTCTGCAGGGAGCATCAAACCTAGAGTTTTAATGTCATAACAAACAAGGAACGTACTTTTCCTGGATTCTGCATTACTGCTGATGTCAAGCCAGTCACTGATAGAGACTTTAAATAGCTGCTGCCAAAACTAAAAGGAACTGGAGCCAAATAGAGCTACCGGGTCAAACAAATAAAGCTGATCACCTAAACAGCAGCTTTCTAAAGGTAGAAGGAGATGCTGAATCTTCCAGATTGCTCCTTTGAGACTAATGAAATCTTTCTTTTGCAGATATTATCCATTAATTTTCACCCAGAGCCAATGAGTCAACAATGTTTTGTCTGGGGCTTTATCCAATATGAGAATTAAAATTAAAATCCTTTAAATGTAAAGATTTCTTTTTCAATTTACCTGTTTTTAAAACCGGTTTAAACCTCTGTGTGTTTTCATCTCTTTTGGAGTATAAGAACTTTAACTTAAACCTGCCTAAGTCATTGACCTAGACTAAATTAAAAATGGTGGGCTCTTAAAAGAAAAAAAATACCAAACAGGCTCACAGCTGTTAAGGGGTGCCCAGCTTATAAGAAGCATCAGTAAACAAGGACTTGTCCAAAAAGATGTGTCATACCTGAGACATTAATTTAGAAACACAGAAATTCTATTAAAATTAAATCTGTCTCTACAGCTATGCCAACTATGGACCAGCATATCGCTATCAACCATCAAAACTCCTTCCAGATAACTTTATGCCTTTTCAATGTCCAGTATTTTACTATTTAAGGGGATTCTGTGGTAGTCAGTGACTCAATACTTCAGGAACCACTGCTTTACTCTTAGCACTGCAATAAATTTAACTGTGGAAGGGATACAGCTTTCTACTGAAGACTTCAGGAGAGTCAGACATACAAAAGTGCCTAAAATGCAAATTAGTAATAGAAACAAGTTTATGCAACTATTTTTGTAAAATTCTTGCTGCTTTTTGAAACAGACAAGAATTTTGGGCATTCAGCGGGGGGCATTTTTACGGTCTTATTTGGTGTATTACGGTTACTTTTATAAAAAGCTGAAAAGCAAAATAAAGACAGTGCTGGTCAAAAATTCCACATCAGTGCTGAAGAGGTTTAACTTACATTGTTTTAAAATGTAATGAGGTCTATTATAATATTAGGAAAGACACAAAGTGGCACATACAGTGACTTATCTTACACAACACAGTTCACCTCAAGATAATTCAAGTGGAGAAAAACAAATTCTATAGTGTGCCCATTATATAATGTATATGCATGTTTATAGATGCACATATTTTCCCAGTCAATGGGATACAATTTTGCACAAACATACATTTATATGTTTACTCCAAATATTGAGTCCTTTCCCCACAAAAAAAAAAAAGGCAGAGGGGATTCTTCTGGTTTTCTTAACTTCTCTGGAGGACAAGTAAACTCTGCCAACTTTCAGGACTGCTGGTCTGACTTTATTTGTGATTACTAAGTTAAACATGTCTTAATAGAAAATGACTGGCTTTCTCTGCATGTGCTTTCAGCTGGGAAACACAATACCGCATTTAAATCACACAGACCACCAGGCATTTTCTGAAGGCACGGAACTCTCTTGGGCCAGATAAAAATGCTGATGTGGAATCTAAAGTATTACAGAGCAGAGGTGCCACATGGTTCTTCAGACCTTCAGAGATATGCAAATTAGTCTGTAATCTCCAGGTTGTGTTATGTGAATTAAATTTCCAATCCTCATTACTGAAGATTTACTTGAAATAGCTATTTATTTAGTGATCTTTTGAAAGGGTTGGTGAACTAAAGAGTTGCATTTCAAGTATTACTGCTGCCAGTGTATTGTTTTCACAACTTGGATGGAAAAAACTCTGAAAGATCTTCCTGTGTTTCTGCCCTCAGGCTATCCAGGCAATTAATGGCTACACCAACATGACTGCTGAAGAGTTCACAAACATGATATTTCAGAAGATAGATGTGAACAATGACGGTAAGAATCTAGGGGGTTTTGGCATTGGCAGGGACTCCTCTGCAAGAAGGGATTTGAAGACGCAGCTGAAGGACTGACCGGTTTAGATAACTGAAAGCCTGAATCTGTTCTTTGCCTTTATTACTTCAGCTTTACAGTGAAGTGTAAATCAACGGGCATAGGAATTACATGCAGTAAGGGCTGGAACAGAGGTCTTCCACTGTTCATCCAAAATGCCACTTCTCTGGTTGCACAGCAAAATGAAGGTGTGATCGGCAGTGGGGGAGTAATATATTTGTGTTGGTATAATCTATTTAAAATCATTTAAAAAACCAGGTAAGATGCATGGTTGCACATGTTCCAGCATGTTCGAAAGATTGGTCAGCATATTGGATGTTCCTTCAAGGCTGACTGTCAACACATGCTAAAACACATGCTCCTCTTTTTTCCTCAAGATACCAGATTAAGCCAATTGGACTTACATTTGGAAACTAAAACTTCATTTCACTGCTTCAGAGTTGCTTCTAATTGAAAACTTGTTACAGATGAATGTCCCCCCTCATACTTCCAATCATGAAGATCCTCCTTCCACTGGCAACTATGTTTTACACCAATTGGTGTGATCATTGATAAATTACGAATATTAGGAAAGCAAAACCGAGTGAAGTCAGGTCTCAGACAGGAATTTTTGGCAGTGTGGCAGAGGGAGGGGCATTTTTATGGTCTTATTTAGTGTATTGAGGTTACTCTTTTAAAAAGTTGTTTGCAACATATAATCAGAGTATGAACAGTGGTCTTGTGATACATGTGGAGGATGCACTAGTGGAGGATTTTTTTGACCCACCTCCTTGGCCCACTCTTTGGGTGAAGACAAATTATGAAAGGAGTCCAAATAACACAGTCAAAATCTAGCCCAAATTCTGATTATTCACTGCTTTGGCCATACATTTACTGCAAGTAATAATTGTATTTGAGCTAGACCATCAGCTGAAAAAATAACTTTTGTGTCATACATTTTAGCAAGGGAAAGCCGGAACATTACATATTCAGGATTATCTTCATAGTTGTTCCCTTTCAAACTGTTTCCCATAGTTTCTTAGCTTTTAAATTGCTGGAAAGCAACAGGACTAGCTCAGCCTGAGGAATGGGCCAAGTTTTACCAAGTTTAGCTTCAACTATGCTACCTCCCGGTAGCTTATTAAAGAGAAGTGCAAATAGACAAATAAATTGCAAAGTCCTTCCTTACATTAATATACAATAATGGGTTGTAAAGAACAATTCTTCAAACAATCTCCTGTTGGTTTTGCAATTTATTTTCATTATCTCACAGAAATCTGAGGCCCGTCACAGCAGCAGTGAGTCTGGGCCTGCCAGTGTAACCACATCTGGCAACTGCAGTGTGGTTCGTATGCCTGCACACAGCTATTGGCACTTCAAAATGTACAGCTTGGGATCAAGAGGAGGGAATCCAAGACCAGTTGACCTGAATGAGCAGGAAAATAGTGCAGCACATCCACGTGATGAGTCCAGGAACCCCATCCACCCAAAGACCTGTGTCAAAGGCAACACAGAGGGAAGGAGAGGGGAACTAAGAGGAGTGCCTGGGACAGGAGGAGAGTTCGGAGGAAGTGAGTGGATGAGTGGCAAAGCAGGATGATGCATGCAAGTGTACAGAGATGGCTTGTTCTGTCTCTGCTTGTGGAATGATTAAACAAGGCCACTGTTATTGAAAAAAGAAGTACAAACTTCCTCAGGGCTCTGCAGGCCATCTCCTGGAGAAGGTCTTAGTACTTTCAGTGAAGCCTAAGAACCAGAACTTCTGTCAGATGATGACTTTCCTCTTTATATGAGCCTGTCACCAGTGTAGCAAGGACATATGCTACTAAACAGAAAGCAACCTTTACTGACCAAGGCTAGAAAGTGGTTTTCACATTTTTCAAATGCTGATCATTTTCCTTTTTCATATCAGATGAAGTTTCCAAGGCTGCCATGGACAAAAACAAAGACACAAAAAAACCCTACAGGGAGTACTTAAACCTGAAAACAGCCAAAAGTCAGCTAGCTAAGCATTCACCAGACATGCACATGACTTGAATTGCTGCTCCCCTGCATCCTGGGGCCCTAACTCATCCAGCTATTTTCCTCTTTGCCTGGCCCTTGCCATTTCTTATTTTACTGAGAAATCATTCATTGTTGTGAATTTAACAAGAAACTTTAAACCATTCTCAGAGGAAAGAATCCAGCTATTCTTATTAAACCAAGCTTTATTTCTCCTCTCAAAGCAGTATCACTGGAATAACCCCTAGACAGAGAATTGTGTACATTTCTGTGTACTATGCAAACAGACACATGCCTAGAACTGGCCTTTGTTGACAGGGAAAAGAGCAGGAAAAGAGGAATAACACTAAACAATATCCCTACTCTTCAATAAAAGAGATTTTATCATTGTCTTGGAACTTCCAAGTTATTAGCTGATTTTGATATGAGCCCAAAAAATCACAGTCTAACTGGCCATTTCAGTTCCTTGGAAGAATTTATCTATCAAACGACTTAGCCAATTTTTTTTTTTTTTTTTTTTTTTTTTTTNTTTTTTTTTTTTTTGCTACATCTGATCAGGGCTCTAAATAATCCTAGTAGTCAACAAAGGGACTATGCCCAGTAATCCTTAGCAAACCACACCCTAATCTCTGTTAAAACCAGCTCTAAGATGAATTCTGATTAGCTTAGTGTCCAGTATATCTAAATTCAGCCCTAGTGCAGGCTTCATTAGTGCCCCTTTACACACATTTATGAGCACTTATAATTTTCTCAGACTTCATTGAAAGCTGTGTTTTACCTGTTTTAACAGAAAAACAAGTGAGTCTGAGTTCTAGGATCTGACTGATGCAAAGTGAGAAAACATTAGCAAATACTCTACCTGCATTTGCCTATCAGCAACTTTCATGAAGGATTTAATCTAGCATGAATGGTCTTGTGTTGGCTAGAGAGATTGCTGGGTTTCTCAGTTTCTAAGGAGTATCTGACTTTCTTTTAGGGGAACTGACTTTAGAAGAATTTATCAATGGTGTGGAAAAAGACGAGGACCTAATGGAATTGATTTCGAAAAGTTTTGACCTTTCCAATGTACTCAAAGTCATACAGAACGGCAGGAGAAACAGCGTCTGAAGGTCCAGTCATGGAGATGGTCTCTGTGTCATCATTTCAAGGAAGAAAATATTTGATATATTGAGAGAGCTGGATGTTGTCAAAGCCGGCCTGGGCAATACTGAGCAGCCTTCTCCGGGAGTAACAATTTTCACTCTTCATATATCTCCTTTTATTTTCTTTATTCTTTCTCTTGCTAATGACTGTGGCAGCCGCAGAAAAAAAAAAAACCAAACAAACTTTGCCTGCATATACTAGAAAAGGTATTTGATGCAGTAAAAGTAACTTACTTGGTCTCTATGAACATGTTGTGGTCAAACCCTGGCTAGCTGCTCACTCACCCCACTCTAGTGAGATGGGGAAGAGAATTGGAAGAGTGCAAGTGAGATAACTTGTGGGCTGAGATAAAGACAGTTTAATACAGAAAGAAGAGGCGCACAAGCAAAGCAGAGCAAGGAACTCATTCACCATTTCCCACAGGCAGGCAGATGTTCAGCCATCTCCATGGAAAGCATGGACCCATAAAGCATAAGGGTGACTTAAGAAGACAAATGGCATCACTTTGAACATCCCCTCCCTTCCTTCTTCTCACACAGCAGAGCATGACTCCATATAGTGTGGGACATCCCTGTGGTCCCTTGGGGTCAGCTGTCCTGGCTGTCCCCTCACAACTCCTTGTGCACCCCCAGCCCACTCGGTGGTGGGGTGGGGTGAAGGGCAGAAAAGGACTTGTCACTGTGCAAGTGCTTCTCAGCAGTAATGAAAACATCTTTGTGTTTTGGTTGGTCACAAATCCAAAACACAGCCTCATGCCAGCTACTATGAAGAAAATTACCGCTATCCAAACTGAAACCAGCACATTTTCTTCTGGTCAGACTAATCAATAAAATAATGAAAATAAAACAAACTGCAACTTTTCTAGAAGACACAAAGTTAATATTTTTTTTCTTTTAATAATCTTTAACCTATTATTTAAAGTGTGTGCACAAACTTTTAGGTAGGACTGGGTTCTATCCAGATGAATTAAGAACAAAGCCTGCTTTGTATTAACCTAACATTTGCTCTAATCAAAGTTGGATTAAGTTCTCTGGGAAACACCTCAGTTATCTTAATATTCCCAAGATGTGTATCCTCCTTAACAAGATCTCTACTATTCTTGATTTTATTACGTTTGGAAATTAAAATAATGTGATATTTTGATGGTTTTTTCCAGGGCTCAGCCACTGTTCTTTTAAATTAACCTTTTATAAAAGTGCTGGAATTAAATTCTGTTCTCTTTGTAAAGCAAAATTAGAAGTTCAAAGAATGGCAAAAACCGAATCATTCTGTAAGCACTCCCACAGATTTGCATCCTTTGACTTGTATGTCCTCCTTTGCAAAACAATGTTTTTACTGAACTCTTTGCCATGGCTGCATGAGACAAAAGGTAAGAGGTATAGGGCAACTTGTACTTCTGCAAAACAGACAGCCTTTCCCTGACTAATTTAGGTCTGTTTGCCCTGCCCAAATACCTGGGGGAAAACTTTTAGCAACTGAGTCTTTCTGAGACTTCTGCCTCCTGTCAAACTGGCTTGCAATTGTCTCTGAAGGTGGTAGCCAGGAGTACAGGGAAGGCATTTGCACATGGCATGATCACATATCCTTATTTTTTTTAGGAAACCAAGCTCAAAACAACACAACCTTACTTTCTAAATAACAAGATTAATTCTACAAGCTGAAATGGAATGGCATGAAATGTCTGCAAAGGGAAAACTATAATTCTTTCTGGTTCTATCAGGACTGATTCTCTCTCAAGTCTGTAACAAATTTTATCAAATTACTATATTATATCATAAGACTAAGTTCTCCTTGCCACACAATGCCTTGCAGGCATCACACTACTACTAATTATTGTTAGAAACATCAGAATTATGCAAAGTAATTTGTGCAAGGATTGGTGCAGGTTGAACAAAACAGTTATTAAGACTTCAATACGAAAGTCTTTTTCTTCCAAATTCACTTCAAATCCATGTCCATTTACACATGAAATGTACTCCATCATCTACAATCATTATCCCAGGTTCTGGTTGATCAATGGAATAGAGAAAGAATATGCAACATGCATCACTTGACATTATAAACAGTTCTGACATTATAGTTCTGACATTTGAATCTTTTATATCCTTAATAAAAAAAAAAATTAAAAAATAAAATTATGTATGAGATTGCTGGTGCTTTGAATTTTAAGTTCTTGTATTTATTCATCTTTGACACATAAATATATCACTGTCAGTTCTCTCACATCCAGACTTCAGAAAGTCACTTTTCTTAGTCTAATGCTTTTGTATTTAAAGCCTGGGAGGGTGGTGTCCTTCAGAACTGGCTTTACAATACTTGAAGGAAAATGGTCCAATCTAAGCAGATTGGGCATATGGAAACAGCTGTGTTTGGGATTTTTGGTTTTAAACTAATGAAGTGATAGACTTGGAAAAATAACTACTATCTATGTACCCTGACTCCTTTTTTTAATAAGTGGATTTTAAAAAGACTATTTCCATTTAAATTTGCCTAATTTTTCTGTGTAACTGTAATTATATTAAGTGAATTACCAATTCTGGGAGAGTTCTGTGTTGCATTAAAAAACAATGTGTGTACGGAAATTCTTAGCCAAATTTTGTTAGACTAAATTAGGAAGGTGTAGCTGAAATGCTCATTTCCTACATTAATCTAAAATCATTTAGCAGAAACCTGTGTATTTTAATGTAAACACTGTAGCACATGATTTAAAAAATTATTTATCTACAGTAACTCCATGTTTGCGACTATATGTAAGATTCTATCCAATTTCTTTTTCTAAGCTGATTAACATACATTTCCTTTGATGACTTAAACACAATTTGATAAACAGCTGCTTGAGATAAATGCATTATGGCCATAACTTCTATCTAAACTTGTCAGCTGCTCATCAAGTGTATCAGTGAAATCAGGTGACACATGGAAAACCTGCCAAGTGTGACCCCTCCTCCCAAAACCTTGTTCTGAAACAACATGAAGCTGCAACTCATCGTTCTGGAGGTGATTTGTAGTCACGAAGGTGTACTGTAAGTTGACCTGTCTATCAGAATGCCCACGGCTGTTTGAATACAGAGCAGAAAAGGAAAAAGAAAGCCCAGTGTTAGAGCATGTTACGTACACACCTTAGCAAACACTTCAGTGGCTTAGGGCATTGCTGACCTGATGATCCTGAGGGCTGCTTGAGCCCACAGGGTGCTTTTGCTTAGGAGCTCTGCATGGGAGAGAAAAGTCATTTTAGCACATGCTCTCAAGAAGTGTCTCTGTCAACAAGATTGATGCAGATGCCAGCTGTGAGTGTCTGGAGAAGCTGGACTGCCTGCATCATCATCAGGCTTTAATTAAAGACAGATGTGCACTGAGAATAGCTAATCATTTAGTCAATATATTCACCTTGAAAAGAATAACAGGTTTCAAATTCTCTGTGTAGGTGGGTGAGCTTTGCCCATCCACAGGATAAACTGATGGTTTCTCTTCTAATATAAGCTCTTTTAATATTAAGAAATCCTTATGACTTTATGTTTCATTGCAGCCAAACTGCTAGGGGTAATTAGCCTGACAGTCTCCTGTTTCAAACAATTCCTAATTTTCATAAAACTATCTCCTTTTCTAGTTGCTCAATACACTAAGAAAATAAATAGGTTTGTTTGGGGTTTTTTCCCTGAGAATATGGAATATGGGAATTCAAAGCCACAAGCAAACTGCTTTCCTTGTAGATATGACATCAGCATTAACAGGCAGGATTAAACCTTATGCTATATTTATGCATTCATGACAAAGTGGGATAATAGCATTCTGTGATGTGGAAGAGATCTCATAGCTGAATCTCATTTTTGCTCTTATGTAAGATTAACCATACAAACCATAGCAGCTAAAAACTCACCTAAATACTCAAAGCTGGAGTTCCCTGCACACAAGGGCATATGTCCATTTATTTGATAACATTTTTCACATGGAGAGATTTCTAGAAGTCTTGCATGATTATAGAACTTGCTGAAGATATCAGGGGGGATTTTTAAAATCCATTTCGAAAACTTCTGCTAAATATGGTAGAATGCTCAGAGGATTGGGCAATCACCAACAGTATGAAGTTTAACGAGGGCAAGTGTTGGATTCTGCACCTGGGATGGGACAACCGTGGATGTAGGTACAGACTGGGGAATGAGATGCTACAAAGCAGTGCTGTGGAAACAGACCTGGGGGTGCTGGTCCAAGGCCAGTTGAACAGGAGTCAGAAGTGCCCTGGCAGCCAGGAGGGACATCCGTGTCCTGGGGAGCATCAGGCACAGCATCGGCAGCAGGGCAAGGGAGGGGATTGTCCCGCTCTGCTCTGCACTGGGGCAGCCTCACCTCAAGTCCTGGGGGCAGCTTTGGGTGCCACAATAAAAGAAATATTAAACTATCAGAGAGTGTCCAAAGGAGGGCTTGGTGAAGGGCCTTGAGGGGAAACTGTCTGAGGAGCAGCTGAGGTCACTCATTCTGTTCAGCCTGGAGAAGAGGGGAGATCTCATTGCAGCCCACAACTTCCTTATGAGGGGAAGAGGAGGGGCAGGAACCAATCTCTTTTCTCTGGTAACCAGGGATAGGACACAAGGGAATGGCCTTAAGTTGTGTCAAGGGATGTTTAGGTTGGATACTGGGAAAAGGTTCTTCCCCCAGAGGGTGGTCAGGCACTGGAACAGGCTCCCCAGGGAAGTGGTCACAGCCCCAAGGCTGACAGAGCTCAAGAAGCATTTGGACAATGCTCTCAGGCACTGGGTGTGACTCTTGGGAATGTCCTAGGCAGGGCCAGGAGCTAGACTTCAGCTATATGGATCATCATTGGACTACGTGGATCAACCTGAAAAGTGACATCTTCTGCTTAGGCCTGCACTGATTTTTGCCTTACAGCAGCCATGTGAGAGAAGAGTCAGTCATCAAAGGTAACATAGACAGTTAATGTAAAGGCATTGCTGTATCACTTAATTTTTATTTCCACTTCCTCTGCCATAGAATCATGGAAGTGTTTGGGTTGAAAGGGACATTAAAAATCACCTAGTTCCAAATCCCCTGCCATGGGCAAGGAACCTTCCACTAGACCAGTTTACTCAGAGCCTCATCTTGAACACCTCCAAGGATGGGGAGTCCACAACCTGTAAGAAAATTTAAGACACCTTGCTAGGCAGTTTTTACTGTGCTTAAAAACAACACTGTATTGAAACAAAAACTTTTGAGTTGCTAAACCATCTGGCTCCAGTTTAAAAGTAAGGCCTGAATTATTTGTCTCATTTCAAGCTGCACTGTTTACAAAAACTCATGTCCTGTGCAGAATACTGGAGATGCTTGGAGGGAGGGCTGGATGGAATCACAGAACACCCAAAAAGACCATAGGGGAAAAGAAGCAGGGTAAGAAACCTTAAAAGGGGAAGGAGGTAGCAAAGATCAGGCCTCACCAAAGGAATATCATGACATGACAATCTCTGTCCCTAAGGGACATATTCTAAAGGAAAGTCTAAATGTCAAAGTATGGAAAAGAGGAAAAAGAAGAAGAGACTGAGGCTATGGAGAGCCATGTTCATGTTCTGTACCTCAGACAATACCTGACAACAAGTGCACAACAAAACCAGAAAGTATATGGTACTTAATCTGAGGCTCCATCTGAAATTTGGATTTCCTTGCTGCTGTAATGGAACTGAAAAGCTTCCAACAATGCACTGAAGGTAAAGCTCAAAAGAGGTCAGACACATTATCCTGTCATCTCTTTATCATCTCCTGCACAAAGGTACAAACTAAAATTGTCTTCTGAAATTTTCTAGCATTCAGAAGAAATCAGATTTGCAATGTTACAAATAAAGAATCTGAAATAGTGATAATCTGCCCAGCAGTTTCTTCTGCACTGGTACTGCACCTGATTTCTCAAATACCAAGGGAACTAACCACTCAAGATGTCTTCTGTTTATTCGCTGAGAATTTTCAACAGCTCAAGAAAACAAAGGTACTTTTCATTGTTCCTCTCCAGGTTATTTTCCTTAGCTGTGCAAGTTAGCAAGGTAGCAACCGATGTGTTGGCATGCAGAATTTTCCATGCTCTGGAAAACTGCTATTTATTTAGGAAACACAGTAAATTCTTCCTCACAAGTCACTACATGACCTCTAAATGGCAATTGGCAGCTGAGTCTGAGCAACTGACATAAAGAGAAAATGGTTAGTATTTTATTCTCCTATCCCATGAGCCATCTAGTCACTTGCATATACATAGCAATTATAGATGTTTTAAATTTCACCTTTCCTGGAAAACTCAAAGTGCACTCAGAATGACAAATGAATATGAACTTGTAGTCCATTTGTGGTCCCATATAAGTCAATGATCCCATTGATTGCAAACCAGAACAGAATTTCTTCACTAACATCTAAAGAATATATCAAATTCTTGATTTATTCAGACTCTTATTAACCTTTTATGTAGCATTTTTATTAACCTTTTATGTATTTCTGTGGGCTACCGCTGGAGGATATAGGGAAGGAATGAAATAAGTATTTTGAAAACACTTTTTAAAAACAGGTGATGTATTAGAATCATGATCATTTTCCTTTTAAAAACCAATGAAATATTCACGGAAAGGTTTGACACAGTTTTGAGGGTATCAAAAGAGACTAAACTCCCATCAGGCTTCAGGTACAGCTTTTCATTCTTACCATCCATTCACATGCCCCTTCCATCCTTGTTCCCAAAGCAATAAAAATTATGTGGGTTTTTTCTTTTTATTTTTTTACACTTGCAGCATACCTCTGGCACTTAACTTTAATGGTTCTGGACAATATTGGAAGAGTTTGCACTTTTCCTTCTCTTTTTATTTAAATTACAAATATTTGACAAACTGCTTCTATCCTGGAGGATTTCAAATCCCCTCAGATTTAAAACACAGCTCGCTTTTAAAAAGCCACTAACAGAAGAAAAAGTCGAACGTTTGCAATTAAACATGTTTTTATTGTTCTTATTATATGAAGGGTGCTCATATCAAAAGAGAATCTTTTTTCCCTTGTTCTCGTTTATTTTTTAATTAGGTCAATCTTCCCTTTCATATCCTGTTCACCAGCTCAGCCTCTAATGGCAGTGTCAGTTAGCAATCACCTTCTAGGAAAGAATATAATAATTTAGCCATCTTCTAAGTCATGAAAAAATACACAAAAATACACAAAAAAATCCAAGCTTTTTAAGGACCAATCAATTTTTTTCATTATCTAAGATGGTAAGATTCCCAAGTACCCAAGTCAGGAACTGCTTTTTCTTAGCTTGTCAGCAGAAAGAGGAAGTTCTTGTAGTGGTAGGTCAGCACACGAGACCCACCATCTTGAGAAGCTGATACAAAAAAATCAAGCAAAATAAGTGCATAGTGTTGCTCCCTAAAAAGGGAAGCTCCCAGAAAGATGTGTTCTGTCTGCCAGAGTTAGTAAATGCCTCTGGAGAACACAATTATAAATCTTAATTTGCTGTTTTCTGGTGGTTTTGATTGTTGTAGAAAGCACATTTGTGCCCATTCAGATACAGGATGTGTTCTGCTGTCACCTTCACAGACTCCTCTCTAGAAAAGTGCCAAATGCTGCCACACCTTTGGAGAGAAGCCACATGTGCACAATAGGCAAGAAGCAATTGCCAAGACTAAAGGGAAGTGCTAATAAATTATCTTAAAACAGCCAAAAGGAGGATGGACATGTAAGAAATTACCGTCCTGCAGGTATAAAAGTTATGGGGTAAGAGTCCAACAAATCATACAATCACACAATCATGGAATGGCTTAGATTGGAAGGGACCTCAAAATTATCCAGTTACAGCCCCTCTGCCAGGGGAAGGGACACCTCCCACCAGACCACGCTGCATAAAGCTCCACCTAACCTGGCCTTGAACACTTCCAGGGAACTTCACAGCTTCTCTGGGCAACATGTTCCAGTGCCTCACCACCCTCACAGAAAAAAAATTTCTTCTTAATATCTAATCTAAACCTGCCCTCTTTCAGTTTGAAGCCATTTCCCCTTGTCCTGTCACTACCTGCCCTTGTAAAAAGTCTCTCTCCATCTTTCTTGCAGGCACCCTTCAGGTACTGGAAGGCTACAATTAAGTCACCTCAAAGCCTTCTCTTCTCTAGGCTGAAGAATCCCAGTTCTCTCAGCCTTTCCCCTAGAAGATGTGATCCATCCCTTTAATGATCTTGGTGGCTCTCCTATGGACTCACTGATTGTTCGTGTCTTTTCTCCTGTTCCCACTGTTTTGGTCTGCTTGTTGCTGAGGTGGGTTTTTCCCCCCTCCAAATCTTTTCTGCTTTCTTCTACTTGTCCAAAGTACTACTGCAAGATCAAGGGCGAGGGAACCAGACCCTGAGAACAAGCAGGAGGGGACAGACGAAAATGGCTTTTCAGCATCTGGGGAGTAGCTTCGTGACAGAGAAAACTTTTTACTTACATATGTGCTACTCACGCTGCTTGGTTTAATTTCTTTCATTTCTGCTTTGCATTAACATTCAAGGCACACTGAGAAGAACAATCTTCCTTTTTACTGAAGAGATATAATCAAGCATCCTTTATATATCCTATATATATAAAACAGAGACATCTGGAAATGAGAGCCATGGTGCAAGGAGGCCTTGTGACACTATTCCCATGACAAGGCTCTACTAATCACTGAGAAGCATTTCACATGTTGTGGTAATTTGCAGTAAAAACTGCCACAGATGGTGTTAGTTAACTTTTGTGGAGTTTGTGAGATTAGTATTTGGCTACAAGTCTATCTCCACATGTTTCTGTAATACCAAAAAGAGTGAAAAGATAGAGCAGCCCAAATAATCACAATTTTTTTTAAAGGAGATTTTGTTGAGACTCAATATCACTACAACCTTTGTAGTAATATGGGGACCAGATACAGTGAGCTGTATAAATCCAGCTCTAATTTCCCTTCTATAAATAATCCTACTATATATCTGTAAATGATTCCTGATCGTCTGTTGTTTCTCCACATGCTGCTAATCCATGTATCCTTTAAAACACATAAGCAAAAGGTACAACCCCTTCACTAGCAGCTCCTTTGCTCCCTCCCAGCATCTAGCTCCTTGCTGAGATGATCTTCCCCCCCCATCTCACAGTATAGGTCTGTGACCTCCTTACCAGACCTCCTCTAGTCACAGAGGAATGTCTAAGAAAATAAATGGTAACCTCATGCATCATAAGAGTAATGCAGAAAAAGCAATAATTCTGTTTTCTTTCTAAATTTTTTTTATTTAATTGTGCCAAAAAGCAAACTGAATCTTTAACTGAGCATATTGGGTTAAGTGATGGGAGCACAACATTCATCTTGTCAAAGCAGCACAATAAACACACACAGAGTAAGCTCAGAGTTATGCAATAGGCACTTGGGGTGCTGGATGATTGAAGGACCATGGTATAACAGTGGAGACTGGGAATGTGTCCTCAAATGGGGCATTTCCAAGCATCGTTTCCATTAGGAAGCACTGAACTGGCTTGCACAGTGGGTGGACAGCTGGAGCTAGGGGTACTCTACTATGAATCCATGAGTGTTAGATGGAGGATTGGATAAGTGAATGGAGGCAAGGTGCCTCAGGACACAACAGCTCTGCAGAGCCCTGTGCTCTGGACTTGCTACTTGGGCTGTTTCCTTCCCAGATAAATCATAAGAAGAATTAGTTTACATCTTCTTGTTGGTTTTGTGTGGCTTATTTTTTTTTTTCTCAGGTAGGGAGATGTTGTTCCTTCTTCTTGCCTTGAGAAAAGAGCCTCCATGCATCCACACTGTGTGCATCTGTTGATGGCTCAAGGAGGTTTTCAAGACTTTGACTGTTCCTCTTGACCTTGCTCCTAATTGTATCTACCTGCACCCAAGCTACCACTACCAAGGCATCACAGGTTTTTCTTTTCTACCTAGCACTTGCTGCCAGGTCTTTTACCCCTTTTGATTTTTTCTTTTTTTGCACCTCAATTCTTCAGCCATCTTCCCACAGACCCTATCTTAATTTTAAAGTATTCTTCATGTATGAAATTTCCTTCCACTTTCTTGAAGAGATCTCACAGAAGAAGGCAACTGAAGGCAGAAAGAGGAGGCACAGAAATTCAGAACTCTGTGCACCAATGAAACTGTCCTTTGCATCTCAGAAGTGACAGGCCAGACAAAGAAAACTGAAGCCTGTGAGTCCAGATGGGTTTAACTCCTCATTCTGCAATTCACAGTCACCAGAAGTCAGAGCTCCGAGACAATCAGGACACATCTGTAAAGCTGTGCCACCCACTGACCTTGTAGCCATGAATTCTTACAAGCCTTGCAAAGGGGGAAGGATGCACAGCGCACCCTTTTTTGGGTAGGATATGAGTCAATTTTACAACACATAGCTGTACATGCCACATAATTCTGACTTAGCCAGGTACCTGCTATACAAGAATTCCTGAGAACACGGCAGCATGTTTGAGGACTTCCTGGTGTGCAGAGACGGTGTCCATGCCCCGTGTAACCCCACCGTGCTTGCTAATACTGCAGTCTCAGTTATTTGGAAGCCACTGAGGTACTGCTGCCCTGGCTACATTCACATCTCCCTTTGCAGGGCAGACCCAGCAACACTTGACTTCCTTAAAGATTGCCATAGATGTAAGAGAAGCAGAAGATTGAAAGGGGAAGGGAAATACTCGCTCAGACATAGCTCTGTTTTGTTTTTGTTCTCCACAGCAGTGAGCTTAGCTTAGAAAGGCGTAAGTCTTCATAACCACAGCCCAGAAAAACAATTTCCTGTTTTCTCCTGGCAAACACTAACAACTTCTACTCTTTAACCCCGCACAGCCTCTATAACCAGACACTGCCACAGCACTTGTACCATTCTGAACATGGCCTTTCACTCCCTGCATACAGTAGTTCTCTCAGGCAACCATAAATGTTTATGAGCAGTTTTCTAATAAAGACATAGACACATCCTTGTAATGAAACCAATCTTTTCTGGCTAAGGAATCATTATAATTTCATCTGATTTGAGGGACCAGGCATGTTTTGTTCCATCATGAAGACCAAGTATTTATTCCGACCACTTCAAAAATACCTTGTGGGCTAACACGTGGCTTGCCTTGCTCTTTGTTAAACAATTGCAAATGAGAAACATTCAAGAAATCACAGCTTGTTTGTGTGTAATTTGTACACTTGGTGCAGAAAGTGCCATGTATCTCAGCTAAATCACTTGCAACGAATAATTCCACCATTCAGCACAGATGCTATAGCATTGGAAGTTTACAGAACATTATGGAAATATATCTTCCATCTTCAGGAGATGGGAGAATTTTAATTCCTGGCACTGAAGGCAGGCTTGAATGAGAATATGATTAAACTTTTATAACTGCTTGATGTTTTCTTGGCTCAATCAATATTCTTTTCAATAAGCCCTTGGCCTGTTTTGGAAACACTGCCAATATTTGTTGTTCAGGAAATGGGGTTTTATTCTTCATTCCTGCTGATCTGATCAACAGAATGACATTGATCACAATGAGTGCTGTGTTCAAACATTTTAAAACAATTTAATCTGCTCATGCAGGACAGAGGTTAGGCAGCAGTGATGATTACAGCACATCTTTTAGTTGCCTCTGTTACAGATGAATGTGCTTTTATATCACCTCCAATGTACCCGACTGCAATCATCCCTTTATGCAAGCTGGCAGGAACGAATGGGGTCACACACAGTGGTTGCTTCCTTTCCTTCAAAGGCAGATCGAAAGGGACACGACAGGCAGCCGTGCATGCCTCAGGAGGACCAGCATCCAGGGGGGAGATCCTGAGCCCTCCATACTGACGTGGGTGGGAGCACCCAGGGGAATTGGCTATGACTAGTTAGATGTTAATACTGTCAAGCAGGGGGATGCTAGACCAGAATTTAGGGTGCACTTACAGCTTCTTCACTGATGTGCTAACAGCATGTGCACAACCTTGGGCCAATCACTTAGCTCTGCGCCTTGGGTTTTCTGTCTATCAAGGCAAGGTTAATAATTCTTGCCATGTTTAGTGAAGCACTTTGATATCTATGCAAGAGAGAGGCATGATGTGACTGTTGAGTTGTGGCATTTGTTCAGCACATTGGTGACACTCAGGTCTTTGCCAAACCAAGCCGGAGCTGCAGAGTTACTTCTATAAAATGCTAGAAAGAGTGAAGAGTTTGGAGCAAAAGTCAATCCAGACAGTTTCAACAGATGCTGAACACTGAGGACAGTGGTGAGTAATGGAAGAGACAAGAATTGCTCATTCCTTTTCAAGGAAGTTCTCCTCCTTTGCTTCAATGGTGATACAATCCTATTAGGTCAGACTCCTGAGCTTTGTGCCCTGAGTCCTAAATGATTAAAAATTACTTTTGTTCTCACTTCTGCATTCCCACATGTGATGAAAAAAGCATTGACCATTTCATGGTGATTGTTGTCCTAGTAATTGCTTATTTCTCTCTTCACAGACAGGGAAGGTGAATTTGGGACCTGTCTTTATAAATGAGCTGGCAGTCAGACACATTTCAGTGATCAGAAAGCTTCAGAAATAACCAGGTTATACAGCAGAAATAACCTGCTGTAGGCTGAATCCTCCCAGCAGCCAAGCATCCACACCCACCCCAGGACAGGGCAGAGAATAAGAAGAGAAAATGTAAGAAAACTGAGGAGTCAAGATAAAGACACTTGGGTAAGTGATGGAAGTGGGAAATAATCCTGTGAAAACTAAGTGATGCAAAGCCAATGACTCACTATTTCCCACAAGAGAAGTTTCCAAGCAATGGCACACATGAAAGAAAGAAGCCCTCATTTTCTTCTTCCTCTACCCCAGGTTTTACTGCTGAGCATAACGTTGTATGGCATGGAACATCCCTTTGGTCAATTCAGGTCAGATGTCTAATTGGGTCCCCTCCCAACTTCTTGCACAGGTCTAGCCTACTCATACTCACTGGAGTGGGAGAGGAGCAGCACAGTGGGGAAAAAAGCAAAAGCCTTGTGTTTGAAATCACTGCTTAGCAACAGCCAGCGGTTATTGTCTTATCAACAGCACTTTCTTTAGCCACAAACCCAAAACTTAGCACCAAAGGGATGCTATGAAGAGTTAGCTTCATCCCATCCACATCAAGACCGAAAAACTGAAAATAGCAAAGTCCCATTCTGGCAGAGGAATGATTAGGCTGGAACTAATAAAATTGCTCCCAAACAAAATTACACATGCTCTTGACAACTGGGGGCAGTACAAAGCCTTCAGAAAACAAGCGATCCAGCAAGTGCAGCCTTAGAGCCTGCTCCAAACGTAATTCCAGCAGGCCTGCACACAATTTTCAGAAAGAGGGACCTAAATAATGTTACTCAGCCCAGGACTGTGTTTGGAAGCTCAGCTTTTTTTTTTTTTTTTTTTAAGTTTTTGACTTGACAAGCAAGATTTTTGATGCCTTCCTGATGGCCAAGTGTGGCTGGTTTTTTGTTTTCTTTTCTTTTATGTTTTATATAAGCAGAGTTATGGAGTGCTTGCCTGTGTTTAATTATGATAAGGTTTGGAAACATTTGTCTGTTAAACAGACACTCATGCAGGGACTGCCTTATGTGAAGAAACTACTTTATGACTTTGGATGGAGTTGCATGTAAGAAGGAGTAAAATAGTGCTTTCCCTCCTACCTCTCGGAGAGCAGGCTCTTTGCAGAGGGAATGATACAAAGCGCCTGCTGCAGCACCTGGCCTGTGCTGACTCTTTTACTGTGGTGTTTTCCTGGGATGCTCACGCTTCCCTTTTCCACAGCTCTCCTGCATGCCTACAGCTACTCCCCCCTCCACTCTCCTCAGTGTTTTTTTACAGTCTCTGAATCTCTAATTATATTCACTGGCTTGACACAAGCTGAGCTGTGCAAGGCTTTCTGGAAAAGAGCAGTTATTTTATGCTTTCATACTCCCTTGTACAAAGAGAGAGAGCAGCATGCAATCTGGAAGAAATATACTGAAGAGAGAGGAGTTTGTCATTTCAATAGTCAATGTGATGTTTTGGCTGTATCTGAAGATCAACATTTACAGAAAATAGATGTGTAAATTGCTTTTTATATGGTTCTTCAGAGGTTGCTTTCAGAAAATTATTTATTATTCCAGATGCCTAGGTAGTCAAGGATACTGACTGACTGGAGAGAGTTCAGAGCAGAATAGTAAAAATGATCACTAAGTGCAGATGTTTTATTTTTTTTTAAAGTGATGAAAAGATTAAAGGGAGAAAATACAGCTTGAGGCTGGAATAAACTATGAGCTGGGGAGGACACAGGCCTCTCCAAATATGAATAAACACCATGAATAAAACAATTACACACAGCAGTAAACCATAGGGTAAACAATGATACACACAACTCAGAGCCACAAATTCTTCTACAAGTCAAACTAACCAAAGAATAGTTGAAGTTAAATCTTCTGTCAAACATTTCTGCACAGACCTACTCAACAGAAAGGCAGAAGATGTAGAGCTTGGACACAACAGAGGATGAGCTTCTGGTTCTACACAGGCACCAAAGAAGTTTTCTACTTGAAATGTCTGTTTCTGCACCATATTAATATATTCTCTTTTCTAGCAATAAATGGCACAACGTTCACTGTTTACATAGTCATAAGATTAAAAAGATGCTGGCTGTCTTCACACCACAGGAAATTTCCTGCTGACAGCAGTGTGCCCTTTCCCAATGGCAGAGCAAGAGTGACAACCTAAGAGCCAAGACTCAGAAGTCTGGCTGTGTACTGCCTGTGGGACCAGGACATTTCCATCCTCCCACTGGCACAGCCCGAGGCCCCTGCTTCCTGATGGCACAACTACACCTTTACAACCCCCACATCCCCTCCCAAATGAGGACTGCAAACCACTACTCCCAGGACTCAGCTTATTCATGGCTTGAGAAACAGTTTAATGGTTTATTAAGTATCTTTACTGGAGCAGAACCTGAGACAGGGGTTTTGTTAAGCGTGGTGCTGCATAAATAAAAGACAAATGGGAAGTCTCTGTTAATTTACAACCTCAACAATTAAACAAGGGATGAAAGGCAGCAGACACAAAAAGGACTACAGAGGAGTGTTAGAAAAGATAGGCCATTCTGGTCACAAAAGACAAATTAACAGATGCTACTTCCTATATGGATCTTTCATCAGGGTTTTTACACTATAGCTCTTCCTTGTTTTCTTTCTTTAGCTTGTCAACAGTTTGATCCACAACCTTGCTTTGCAGTCTACATAAATTCACCCAAGCATTAGCTAATCTTTGTTGACTTTGTGGTTCTTAAGGTCATGCAGTTTGAAATTTTTTGGTTACACATTATCAAATGTACCAGTTACTGCTGGTTTAGGACAGTTTTCATGCACAGCTGCTGAATGCCACTCTCATTTTCTCCTACTGGTGGTAGAAGAAATTTTTTGCACTTGAGTGCTCCTGTCACTCTACTGAGGCGTACCATGAATTCAAAACAGACAAAAGTAACGTCTGGATAAAACTGAAATAACTGGATCATACCTTTGTTTTCCTAGGTTAGTGATTACCTCAAATATAAAATATGTCAGGGGCTACTTCTATTATTTCTAGTATAAAAGTACATATTAAGGAATTAAAAGACATTAAGGCTGTAAAGTGAATGAATCCTAAGCTAGGAAATGTCAGAGGAAAGTAATTAATCTCATCCAGTGTGCACTGTATTTCAATCTTCAGTTATCTGCAAGGGGATCAAAGAACACCAAAATGAAGGCCATGATGACCTTAAACCCTCCGGTGAAAAAACAGAGATATTCTGATGCTTCTTTTTTCCCCATAATCGACTTAATCTTGCATTTTTTTCCATATGATTAGCACTTTGAAAGTTGGAAGTATTGAATGGTTAGTTACCTGTTATTTCCCTTTATCCTTCTCTAAATGTGGGGCTCCAGGTCTCATTCTCTACACATGTAAAGCTTGCCCTGAATATGTATAGATTTACTTGTCTGCTAATAAAATCCCTACTACTACTCCAAACAATCTCAATATCTTATCATGTTGAAAGTATCACAGAAATTACATTTCATCTATTCAAGGGAGTAAAATTAGTAGTATATTTTACCTATGGGAAAGGAAAGATTAAAGGGACTTGCTTCAAACTCCTAAGGGCCCACCAATTTTGTCAATCTGTGATACAGAGATTCTAATTTATTCAGGGTAGTTACACTTTTTTTCCCCATTTTTAAATCTTAGGAAGTTTATAGAAGCTTTGATATATTCAAAGCATGGCTTCCATCAAAGTAAATATAAAGAGAAATCATTGAGAGCTTGTGCAAATGTACTCCCAAGTGTGTATCAAGAAAATAAAGAACATGAAGTTAGATGATCCTCAGTGAGATTCTGGGGTTTTTAGGATGATTTGTCCTGCAATCATCCTGGTGGGAGTAGAGTGACAAATGTAGGAGCAGGATCTGGTTTGTCACCTTAGAATTACCACACTCATCTTTTCTCTTCCTGCAAGTTAAATCAACACTTCAGTACTCTTCTAGCTGGCTTGCTCAGCACACACATCTGACTTAACCACTGAGCACAGTATTTCTTGCAGTGGAGGCAGAAAAATTATACCCTGAAAATGCGTAAAGCCTTAACGAAGAGCCAGAAAAAGGGGTAAGACCTGCCAGAAACAGGGTAAGGCCTTAGTGCAGAACTTGTCAGCTGTGAAAACTTCACAATCACACACTAGTAAGAATGCTTAAATGTGGATGAAACTATGTATTTTTCTGAAGTCCTGCCATTTAAAAAAATAACGTTTCTTACAACTGAATAAATAGTAAGTAAATACTGATCAGCTTTCAAAAAAAAAGGTGTTATGAAAAATGCATGCGTCTTTACATTACCAAAATGCCAAATGTTTTTGTAAGGGGAGGTTCCAGGGAATCTGATGTGATGATGGTATTTTGCTTTTTAAAAAAATCTTTATTTATAGAAAATCAAGGGTTCCTTGAATAATGTTGGGGAGGAACAGAATGCCCAGTGCCTGTGGGCAGGTAACGCTTTGGCTCTGCCAGTTCCACGCCTCCCCTGAGGCCTCCGGCCTGCAGCCTTAGGGGACCAGCTGGAGAGGGACTGGGGAGGGCGTGACGGCCGGCAGGCACTGAACAGCAAACACCCCGGCCCCGACTCCTCTGGCCGTCTGTGCGAATCCCACAGAGCGACAACGCTCTGTCAAGCTCTGCCCAGAGCTGCCCAGGCCGGAGAGAGCCCGACGCCTCCTCCTTCCTTCCCCGGCGGCGGCGCGTCCTGCGCCGCGCCCCGCAGCCAATGGGAGCCCGGGACCGGCCNGCAGCCAATGAGAGCCCGCGGCCAGCCGCTGTTGCCAGGTAGAACAGCGACTTCGCGCCGCTCCTGGCCTGGCGCCCGAAGCCCGGACTTGGAGGCGGAGTGATCGAGCACTCCGCAGCCCCAGCAGCCAATCAGAATATAAAGCCCGCCTACAGAGCGCTGTGACTGGCTGCGGCGCCGAAACTGATTTGAGCAGGAGTCAATCGGAGGCGGGGAGCGGGGCGGTGGCGCGCGGTTTGAATCGGCGCGGGGCGGTCGCGGCTGGCCGCGCTGTGGCGAGGGCGGGGGGCGCCCGCCGGTGGCGGCAGCGGCCCCGCGCCATGGAGCGGGATGCGGCCGTGCAGGAGGGGCTGCGGCGGAGCAACGCCCGCTTCATGGCCTCCATGAGCAGCATCCTGGAGCGGGTGAGCTCTTGGGCCTGGGTGGCCGCGGGCTCCGGGCGCCGTCCTGAGGCGGGCGGGGAAGCGGGGACTGAAGGCAGAGGTGCCGTCTGTGCAGAGGCCGCGCACTCCTGTGCCTTGGCAGGAGCGAGCTAGCGAGAGCCAGCTCCCGGAATACGGCCACAAAACGCACACCCGGGACCGCCGGTGTTGGATAAGCGACTTAATCACAAGTGCGCGTTGACTTGATAGTGTCCTTAACCCCGATTAGCTCGCTCTAGACGGGGGGTTTTCAATGAAACTAGAGAAAGTGGGGGACTCCCTCCGTGAATCCTCCTCCCCCGAGAGCCATTTTGTGTTAAAGGTGTGGGAATGGTCCCCCTCCGTGCACAGACGCGTGCGTTTCTCCCGGGACGTTTCTCTTGTCCCGGAGATGTTTGGTGCTGCCGCCGGGCTAAGTCTGGCTCGAGAGGGTTTTTCTCGTCTAGTGGCACACTGGATATTTTTACATGTCATGTGCTCTTGGTCCTTAGTGGGGGCTGCTTTTAGTTACTACAGAGGAAGTTCGGGGGAAACTGTAAGAGAGCAACTTAGCTGCTTCTGAAAACTCTGGAGCGCTGGTCTGCACTGGCTGGCTAATGTCTTGAGGTTGAATGGCTTGCACACATGCTTAAAATATACCGGTTTCCTCTAGGAGTTAATATTTCCAGTTTGCTGACTTCTTGCTTTAGCTAATAAAACAACACACTGATAATTTCATGTTTTGGATAAAAAAAAATTGTCCTAAAAACAATACGTAAAATACACATTGAAAACATTGCTTTCATCGTTCATTGTAATATTTAATGCTTCTTTTTATTTAGTATAATCATCCTTTTGAAGATGACTTACTTGTTTCCATGGATACTCTCACTTATGATACACCTGACGGTAAGAACTTCTTAAAGCTACCATGTTTACATGCTGTGTGTTTAGACTTAGTAAATCATGCAAGTGTTGACAGCTATAGAACGTTCAAGTACAACAGATATTGAATTTTGTTCACTTAGATATGACATTTCATATGCAGACTTCGGTATAATACTAAGAGTTTACTGCTATGTGCAGTTTTAGTCTATTGCATGCTCCATTTTAGACAAGATGAGAGTTATTAGCAAAGTTCAGGATAAAAATGATTAATGTTTGTGTGACTTGTAAGAAGAATCAAAATGGAAGGAAGCAAAGGAATGGAGATTTTAGCAGTTGATATGCATGAATGGATTGTCTATTTTCATTTTCACTTAGTATTCTGAATACTGCTCTGACAAATTTCTGTTATGCCAAACATTAGGGTGGAGTAGGTAGACAGCCTCTTTAACTTTTCGTTGACTGTTCCCATGTGGTTAGCATAAATCTACGCCGTGTGGGCCTGTGACAATATTTATCCAGTCTTTCATTGTAATGGTTGATCCATTACAGAGCAATAATGCTTATGGAAAGCTTATTGAGGAAAAAAAGCTATTGTTTTAAAATGTATTGCCCAGGGTTTTAGTGGGACTTGTGACTTAGTATCTTGGTGGCTTTTCTGGGAAATGAAATGTTCTGGCAAGTTTTATTATCACTGAAGTGAGGATTATGATACATAAATTGCCATATCAGTTCTTGTAACTTACTGGACATACACAGGAAGTACCAGCTGTGCTCCAAAGGTTTCTACAGACTGGCAGGCTTACATTTTATATACATTGTCCATTGGGAGAGGGAGGAATCATTCATACAGTACTGTAATAGACAGCTTTGGATTTGTAAAGGTTTGGTTATGATTTTGGTTTAGTAACTTCTATTCAATATGGAATGAATATGCATCTCAGTCCTGTAGAGCCTTAATTATGGCTTTAACTAACCTAAGATACCATGTAGTCTGCATTCACTAAATAAAATCTAAAAACTAAAAGTATTTGCCTTTTTTTCCCCTCTTGGTAGCGTGTGGGGCTGTAATGCTCTTTGGATTTTAGCTCAGTCTTGTTAGACTCAACATGTGATTTTTTTTTTTTGCCTTGCCTGACTTCTCAATTAATTTGAGTTACCATATTCTCATGGTTTGTTTTTGTCTAAATTTTTATTTCAGCAATTGTGGTGGAGACTGTTCAGATTTGATAATGCTTTGTTATTCTGTAATATGTTCTTCCTAAATATTTGTTTGTTAGCGTGATATTCAGTATAGATGGTGTTATAAGAAAAGCTGTGTTAATATTGTTACTTTTTGTTATTTCTAGGACCAAAACGATGGGGGCAAGTGTCAAGGAATGATGTTAAAAAATGGAAGAAGAAAATATTTAAGGTAATTAATAACACAGTCCTACTATTCAAATGTAGCAGTATTTCTTCATATATGTATAGATAGATAGGATTATATTCTGATCTTGCTGTGCTATATAGTATTTTCAGAGGTATTAATGAGGTCAACATCCGCTTTAAAATAGCGTTTTAGGATAGTTTAAGATTTTCAGATGCGATAGACTAAAATAGATGACCATTTATCAGTGGTTAGCACCACTTGTAAAGGTTTTTATTAAATTACTGCCTGTTGGGAATGTGTATTTCTGGAACTCATCGAAATGTTTTCAGTGGAGTTAATGCATTGAATCAATTTATCTTGGTTCAGGTAATCAGCTCTTTACTTCCACAGGGCTTCCTGGTTACATCTTTAGTTTCTTTTTTTTTCCCCTGTAAAACAATGCCAAAGTAGTTAAAGAATCTTTGCAGTCTTATCCCTCAGTGTGTCAGGTCCAGCCACTGCCTGTATAGTGTGCCTTGGTGGTTAACACAAGCTGTTCTGAACCCGACTGAGTGAGGGGATGAGGAATGAAATTCAGTCTGAGGGAACAAGAGTGGATTTAATGGAGACCAAAAGGAGGCTGTATTTATGATTCCCTTTCCACTCCTGGTAATACCTCGTGCACAGTCTACTAAGCATTGCTGCACAAGTTTCCCAACTAAATCCGGTAAGGACTGTAAGAGAAATTCTCTGTCTTAGCCTTTTATGTGGGCCAAGGCATGTTCTTGTAGTGATTTTAGCAGCAACAGCATGGGGAAAAAGTGAATGATCAGGTAAGTTTTACTAGATACTTGTGGCTTTTCTGGTCAGGCCATGGGAAACCTCAGGAAATTGAATGGCTATGTAGTTGTGGGCTATACCAAAGTAAATAAAGGCAATGATTAAAATAATTTTGTAATTCTAAGATTATTATGACTTTTTTTTTTTTTTTTTAATTGCAGCATAACAGACAAAGTCAAAGGAATAGAGGTAAAGTGTTTAAAAAAAAAACCATGCTATAAATTATCTTATCCAAAGAGTCTTAACTTAATAGAAGATATTCAGGTTCATGCTAAACCCTTTAGGTTACTCACTGGGTTTTGTGTGAGGAACCATCTAACAAAGCAGCAATCTAATAAATCAGCAATACTTATGTTCATAAGGATTCAGAAATGTAATTTAAAATGTTTAAGATGAGTAAATACATTATAATTGATAGTGCTATCATAACAAGTTGATTAAAATAAGCACCGCTTATCATCTCCTTAACAACTAATCAAAAAATTTCTTGTTGTATTTGTCACTTTTGTCATTGAATCTAAAAGATTCCAACCCTGACTTAAGTGCATGTAGTGGAGAAATATGAATGTTGTTAGCTTTCGAAAATTACTAGATAAGTAGGCATATAAAAAAACATGTACTAAAAGAACCTCATGAAGTTGCATAATGAGCTATCAAAAATTTAGCAGATTATTCAGTATACTCAATGAATCAGGCTGTCTCCAGGAAAAAGCAGCACACAGTTACTTCATTAGAAATCAAGTTCCGGGACAGAAATCAAAACAAGTCTGCACACCAAAGTGTAAATATGATACTGCTTAGGGGGGTGTGTGACATCTCAACATTCTTCTGAAAATGAGCTGCATGTTCCAATAAAATATATATTTCTACTGGGATAAATGATGGGGGGGGGAGGGCGGGGGTTTCCAGTGTAGTACAGTGAAGGTATGTTGGGCTCTATTCTCTCAAGGTTTTGAAGTGGGGGTTTTTTGGTGTTATTTTTTGACATTCATCTCCGAAACTTTTATTCAGAACACTAGAGGACAAAACACTGCCTAGCACCTCTCTCTCTCTACAATACCAAAAAATTTGTCCGTACAGTGGTCAGGTACAGACTTTGAATCAGCCTAAGAAATTTAAATGTAGGGCTGGGAATTAAGGGTCTGGTAGAAAGTTTCAGATGGTCCAGACCTTTACCTCTAATTGCTCCATTCAGCTGATGGGGCCAAGTAGTACAAAAAATTTGGCTATAGTCTGTGGTGAAACTTGGGAAGAAAGTAAGTTTTTTCAAAGATACGGTATTTGAAGTCTTTTAGAAGAAATATTATGCTAATCTAATTCAGGATCTGAATGTCTTAGAAGCTCTTAAAAAAAGTTTACTTGGAGTTCTTTAATGCTATGAAGTCTTGATGCAATTAATTTTAAATTTAGTGTATTGCATTACAGATGACGTAGAGAAGCAGGAAAATGGATAATATGTATTTTTCCAACTTCTAATATAACTTGAGAAAAGTTGATATTTAATTTTATTTTAAGTTATCCTGGGGAAGAAATATTTAACTAAAGTTGGGTGAACAGCTTTCCTTATAAGAAAACAAGCCTGCATAGATTTGTATTTATGCATGTATATTTCCATATTCCATAAAAAATAGAATCTCATAGATTTTATCTCCAGTTTAAGGAAACCATATCTTGCTCTGACTTCTTTTATTTGGAACACAAAGGAGCATGAGTAAACATTTGAACTGTCAAATGGAACACAAAGGAACATTTAAACATTTGAATTTGGTTGTGGTTGCTGTTAGCCTTAAAAAAAAAAAAACCAAACAAACAAACAACCAAAAAAAACCCCCACACCTAAAACCCTCAACCAGAAAAAATACTTCTGACTATGGATTATTAAAGCTAATGTACAAATTTTACTTATTCATTTACTCTTAAGTGGCCTAAGTTTTTTCAATTAAGATACATAAAGTTTTGTGCTACTAAGTGTAAGCATTTAACCAAAC
>VWZW01003892.1:0-76071 GCA_013397115.1 Edolisoma coerulescens | reverse complement strand
CCCCCCCCCTTGGAATATAACTAGTGTTGTTTTTTCCAGCTCACAGTTCTGAATTTTGCTAGACTCGAGTTTTACTATTTGAATAGAATGTCCGGCACCCTCATCGAGTTTTACTGATTAACATGACAATTCTTTGAGTAGAGGGGTTTTTTTTATATGTGGCAGATCTCAATAAGGGAGGACCAGGTATGTTAAATTTCAGCCTCCAAGAGAAGTGATATTTCTGTCATATTTGCTACTTAAAATCCTTTCCTTGAGAAATTTTTTTGAAACAAAACCTCTTCTGTGGTCTTTCATAGACCTTGTTCAGTAAGAGATTTCAACTGGACACTACTGTGTCATTCTAATTCCCTGTGTTCCCAATCAAGATATGTTTGGAAAATGCACTATTTGGCTTCTAAAAAAATATATTCTAAAGGAAATATTACTGTAGTATTTTGCAAAATAATGAAGATAAATTTCCAGAGACGGTTACAACCTTAAGCCACAGCCTTCTGGTTATATCCTTGATGAATTTTATGAGAGAGTGGTTTTATAGCCTACTGGTTGGAAAACTGTGCTTAGAATAATTATCAATGGTCTGTGTCCTAACTTGAGGGAAACATGGGGGATTTTTTTACAGGATTTGTCCTGTGCGCGTTATTAGTTTATACTTTAAGTAAATAATAGAAGAGGGGATACCCTTAATTAACTTTCAGATGATACTAAGTAGGGTTGACCACTGAGAAAGATGTCTGACAAATTTGGGCTAAAACCTAAAGTAAAATTTGCGTAATTACATGCAAAGAAGTTCAAAGTAATAGACTTATTTGGGAATAATCAAATGCAGGAAGAGACAATTTTGGAAGCTGGTTGAGCCAGCCAAGGACATCACACTCCGCTGTAAAAATAGCGCACACCGTGCTAGAAGATTTGCACAGGTGCTTGAATGTAAAGCACACAAAACAAGTTTTCCACACTGTTCAACAGTGATAAAATGTGTGCTGGAGTTCTTTGGTTTGTGTTTCATTGTAGTGTGACTGGCTGGAGTGAATCAGAAAAAGAAACCAATTACTAGAGCCACTGGTGATAGGACATAAATAGAGGGAAAAGTAAAAAAATTTTTAAAAAAAGAACAAGACAGGCTAAATATTATAAAAGTAATAGGACTTCTTTTTTTTTTCCTCCCATTCATGCTAAGAAATATCAAAGCAACAGAGCAGTGAATTTGAAGATGAACACTCAACAGTACATCAGGTATGGGTACCACATTGCATCTGCTTTTAGGGAGTGTTCCAGGCCAGGCTGGATGAGGCTTTGAGCAATCTGGTCTACTGAAAGGTCTCCCTGGCCATCACAGAGGTGTTGGTACCAGATGATCTTTAAGGTCCTTTCCAGCCCAAACCATTCTATGACAGCCTCTTTGGGAAAATGGATTTATGTAGTCAAAAGCTAAGAAATTAGTTATGAGCAGGTGGTCCTGTACTATGATATCAATCATGGATTTCAGCTGCATTAACTTTATTTGGAGGGGGAGAGAGAGCAGTTGGATATAAGCTTTTAACCATCAAGTGCCTTTTTAGTTAGGCAAATTGTGGGTCTAACTTTTTAATTATTATTTGTAAAATCTGTGTAGTCTAGAATAGCTTCTTTTGACTCAAGTTTGTGTATGGATTTGTTAATAAAGATGGTGTGATTTGGACAGAATTTGTGGAATACAACTGTCCTTGTTTCACCACCCCCCAAAAAATTGAGCAAGTAGTGAAAGCAGAAAATTCTACAGACTAATTAATATAGCTTAAGCTAGCAGATACTAAAATTCCTTTCATGTGCTTTTAAGGAATCCTCTGAGAACTCTGGTGTGGAAACATCTGATATAGGTGGGTTTTTTAATTTACTACTTATCTACCCTTCTTTTAACTTTTTGAGAAAATTGCAAATAATGTTTTCATCACCTTATAGTAAAATATGTTTTTATACATGGCCTGTATCCTTTCAGAAAGTAGAGAATAGGAATAGCAAGAGGTACTGGTAGTTCTATGAAATCAGAATGTATATTCATATTCCTCTTTGAAATTTCAGTCCCAGTTCCCTGATACCTTGGAAAGTCAATATAGAATATGTTCAACTGTCCTTTCTTAATAAAAAAGGAACAGTGAAATAGAAACCTTGGCCTAGGTATCAGTAGAAGTTTTATTGATAGTTAAAATAGATACATTAAATATTAGGGGAGTGGTAAACAGAGGTTTGCAGTCAGTTGCAACAATTCTTTAGTAGTGTTTGTAAAGGTTTTGGCATCAGTCTTGTGGCCTTTCTGCAAAGTTTTCTGCGGAGGTTTTGACCTTGTATTCCCAAATAACTATTTGATCGTATTAATTAGTGGCAACAGTCTTTGACTGGCTTTTTCAAAATATTTAAAACTGGTATTACTCAACATTTTTTGATTCCTGATCAAATAAAAACTTATACTATCTTTCATAAATTAAACTATGTCTAGGTGGTAGCCAGCACTTAATGGCTGAAAGAGCAGTTGCAGTAAAATATGTTTAGCTGGGGTTTAAGTATTCTGGTATTAAATTAGGCTGTTCATCTCCATAGCTGCCTCTGAGGCAGATGATTACTTCTCTGTTGAGGGAAATATTTCCTACTGTCATTTGAGAGGATAATTTCAAATAACTCTTTGAATGATAAAATAATTTCTGCCAATTTAGAAAGCATGACTTCTTTTTCAATCTGCTCAATGAAACAGGAAAAAAGTTTCAGAGGCATCTGTAGCTTGGCTTCTGTAAGTGTCCTTTGTCTTTTGCACTTGTGGGATAAATGAATGAAGTGCTTCAGACTCTGGTATCTTCACAGCAGCATACAATAATATGATTATCCAATTCTTCTTCTCTTATGAATGGTCTACGAAGAGACTGGAGAGGATATGTAGAAACCTCCATGAGTTCTGCTATCTCCAAATACTGTAAGGTGTAGAAATTAGATTCTTAGAGATGGGATTGGATGCTTCACATAAAAAATTGAGTTCACCCTGGTGTTTGGGATTTGGGGGTTTTTTTGGGTTTTGTTTGTTTTGGTGTTTTTTTCTGGGGCTTTTTTTTGTTGGTTCAGTTTTGGTATTTCCATTTTTAGTGTTCATACAGAATACTTCACACTTCTCAGTGAAGGCAGTGTTTCTTCCCGGTATTATCCACTATTTTTGTGTTGAAAGTATGCAAAGCCTGGCTACAGCAGGTGAAAGTAAACTGGAACAGCTCTCACCTGGACCTGCAAGAATTAGTCTGTCCTTAATAGGGAAAGTTATTAGGGTTACCCTCTCTGCTTTCACAGGAAGTAGCATGGCAGAGTATATCTGAACAATTACTTGTATCTAGCAGGATACTATCACAGAAAAATGAATTTATATGGAGAAAGGGATAAATAAGTTATAACTTAGGTAATAATAGTGTTTGGGTACATCTCCAGTGAAATAACTTTCGATATTATAGGTCAAATTTTTGAGAGAGAAAGGTGGAAGTTTTCTTTTTTTCCTCTTTGTTCTGCCTTTGACGTGCAGAGGTGTTACTGAATTTTCCTGGCCTTTAAAAACACTTTCAGATTCCCTGGAGAAAATACTTTGTTTGTTCCATTCTGTGCCACAGCCCTCTGCTGATAATTTAAGTTCCAGTGATTTGAAAGTATGATTGACAGTACATCGAAGATATACTAAAATTAGTTTTTTGAGGATTCACACCTAGAAGAATATTTAACTTGTATAGAAATCAATTCATTCTATGATAAAAGCTGTTTTCTAATTATAATTTTCTAATTATAATTGGTGTGGTGGAGTCATCAATTCCTGGACACAGGAGTGGTTCCCTTTATCTCAAGAACCTCCCATTTTCGTAGCAGTCTAGTCTGTTCATCTTGATCAACATTTAGGAAGAAATCTGACAGGCTTGTGCCCAATTCTGCTGGAGGAAGAAGATTGAATGGCAGAAAGAGTAATAGCAATTTAAGAATAGGCAGATGACGAGGCAGTGATCTGGTAGGTATCATAACCAAGATTATTTTCACTCAGGGTTTTCAGAGTTATTCTCTTCTCCTTTTTCCTTCCCTGTGCTGAGTCCCTGGAAATCCAGAAATCAGGGCTTACGATGCAGTCACGTATTTTATGATCATGGATGACTGCCTTTAGCTAATGATGGATTGGAAAGTCTGGCTACACCTAGCAAAAAAAGATTTTGTTGCATTTCTTTCACAAAAATACCCATAGAACACTTAAAAACTGAGTTAATGGATTTGGACTTGTTTTTTCATATTCTCAAGTGTGCCTTATTTCTCACTTTGTGAGTTCTGAGGTGGTCTTGATGATAGGAAGGTACTAAGAGGAAGTGTGGTAGAATGTCCTTGCTATCTTTGTTGGGATATTTAGGAATGTAGTGGGAATTATGGATTAATGAATATGAATCTTATAGAGCAAGAAAAGAAAGACCTTTAAAAATATTTTACTCTGTGAAATGTTTAACATAAATCTTGAAGAAGTTGTTTCAAATAAGTTATCTTCACCCTTCTTTGTTCCACTCAAGTCATTTATGAACCCACAAACCATGCATTTCAATTGGAATTGAAATGGAAATGTAATACAGCTAAAATTTATAGTGTAGAAAACTATTTTCTAGAATGAAAACAGTATAGTCAATAACTTATACAGTGTGTGTTTAAAAACGTTTTTGTTTTGGTTTTGAATTCAACTATATTTTTTTTAATATTTACCTTCAAATTGCAGGTGAAGAAAGTGATATAGTTTCCGTAAGAAGAAAATTTGAAGACTTTCACCTCCAGGTAAAAATTTCATGTGTCGACTATAATGTAATGATTTTATTTTCAATAGGAACTGTTAACTATTTAAATAGTTTACACATGCCTGATGAGTTGATACAGTCAGCAGAAGACTTGGTGTAGTCTGCATCTTGATGCACATTTTTAGCAAGTATAGCAAGTGACGGGTTCAATAAATTACATCACAAACATCAATAACAAGTGATATTATTGTCTTGGTAATACCAGTAGGCCAGAGAAAGCCATACAATGTGCTGCATCAACAGGCAGCCCTGAGAAAGGCTTTTATAGGTAAGGAAAAAGAGTAACCAGATGGATCATAAAATGAAAACACTCACGAAAAATATGGTCAATTCACCTGAGAGTCTAGCATAAATACATAACATGATTCAAAACAAAAGGTTGATGTGAAATAATGGCTGCTATAACAAAAGCAGACAGGAATCTTCTGCTGTTGCTTCCCAAACTCGTCTATGGTTGTCAGGACTACCCGGAGTATTTACACTGTTGAAGAAAAATATGACACACACGTTGTGTGTGCAGCCATTGTAATCCTGTGTTCTGCTTGCTCAAATACCATTGCCAAAAATGTGATTTACTTTCCTTACTTGTTTAGCATAGTGCTACTGTCCTCTCTGACAACAGCTAATAAAATCTGCTTCAGAAAGTGACAGTTTAACTAATGAATTGCCATTTCTTACAAAATTCTCTTAGATTTTACCCAGAAGGGCATTGCAGAGTAGACCTTAATTTGTATATGAGTTCTCACAGGGTGTAAAGAGTACATGTAAAGATTTGCAGCTGTAATTATTGGAGCTTTGTAACCATTTTCCTTTTTTTCTCTTTATTTGGGTGGTTTTTTTGTTTGTTTTTATCAGTAGATCTTCAAGGCAGTGTGTGCTTTTCCCTGAATAAACTAGTTAATCATTCCTTTTTATATATCTTCACATACCGTTTCTTCTTGGGATTTGTGGCTTTTTTTGAGGTTTTTGGGTTTTTGGTTTTTTTGCATAAAATGTATACGTTAAAAATAAGTTTATGCTGGTTGCATATCCTCATCTGAAGAATACTAGTTTGCAATAAATCTGAATAACAAGTTTGGGGTTGTCTGTGCCAATAATTTCTATGTCTTTTAATAATTTTATTTTCCTCTAAGAATCTGAATGTAGATGATGGACAAGTCCAAAAGAAAGAAAGAGTTCGAGTGGATATGATAGTACAAGATGATGAGAGAAACATTCCCAAATGGATAACGGTAACATATTTCTTCTATTCTAAGTTTTCAGCTAGTTAGAATAAAATAAGAACTCTTTAACTGGGTAGCACAATGAATTCTAACACAACTTCTCTGTGGTTCTTCCATTGTTTTTCTGCTTGATGTCTGTGTAAATATTGTAGTATCTTGGGGTTTTGACAGCAATGATATGTAAGAAACAGAGCAAATGATTTACAAATTTGTTTTCACTTTTTTTTTTACTTTTATACTTTTTTCTTTGAGCCCTGATGTGCAAGTTGATCTTTGATCTATAAGTTTTCCAACAAGTCTAAATCTGAGCCTTGTAGAGAAAAAAAAGAATTAACTTTGTTTTGATTTGGGGAGGCAAAGTGTTACGATACATGGTACAGCTTCTGTTTTCTGCTGGAGCTGCCAGAGATGTCTAGATTATCCAGGGGTGTGTGTGTATATCCATGTATAAATTCTTATATTTAGAGAAGGGATAATACATAATACGTAATGTATAAGCTGACAAAAATGATGAATAGCTTTCCAAGATTAAACTGGTAACTCCTAAAACTTCTTACTGAAGTCTTCGACTAGATGTTTTCCACTTTGTCTGAACTTGGCTGAGCCCCTAAAGACCATAACTGTACATGACCTAGAACAGCAAGAGGAGGGGAAGTCACAAGTAAGGTTTTGATGTTATCTTTAATGTGCAAAAAGCTCAGAATATTAGTTTGTTCTTTTCTTTATTTGTTTTTCAGATAACACCTCCAGGTTTGTCGAATATGCATCGTTTAACTTCACCAGTGCAAGAACTGATTGGTACAATTAAGTCTTTTGTCTATTGGTCAAATATATTACTTACAAAGTGTGGGTTTATTAACATTTATTAGAAAAAATTAATTTCTTGTAAACACAAAGGCATTATTCATCCATGTGAAAAGTTCAGTAGGCTGGATTTCAAAAGGAAGTTAGACATGATTTTTCTTATGGCAAAATGTATTTGAAAAACAGAAAATAAATAACTTGTGTACATAAATCCAGCTTCTCTGACATAGCCTCAGGAAAAAATATGCATAGTTACAAAATTCAGCAGCATTTAGCTCACTGAAAGCAATGTTTTTTAGTTCTGCTTGTTTTAAGTTCAAGGAATGTAATACAGTGGCTTTGGTTCTGCTGGTAACAGGTAGTCAAAGAGGTACTTTGCTGATAAACTTTCTTCAGAAGCTTTCCAGACTTGATACAAACCTAAGATATTTGGTGTAAATATTTTAACAACTACAAAAAGCATTATTTTCATCATGGTTTATGAAAGCAAAAGCTGCATTTGCGCTAGCTGAGTTCAAAGCTTTAGAGGAACACAGAAAAAAAGTAACAAAACCTTTTGGATAAGGCTGTTACTTCTGACCAGAAGTCACAAAGGGCAAAGAAGTCTTCCTCTGCAATGAATATCTGTATATTATGCTATTTCAAATAGTGGGGCCTTTTACAATATATTTGATTTCTGTCCCCTATAATCTGTGAATTCCACATGGTTAGGAAGTATATTATTTTTTTTCCCCAATTGATTGCATGTTAATCATCCATTTAGCCTGGCACTAAAGCTTAATGGAATATGCTATTACAGTAAGACTATCTGTATCACATGCAATTGTTTTTAAGTCATACAGTATATTACTGGAAGTGCCTTAATAGGTTTGGTTTTTTTTCTGAATAGGCAATCAAGCTGCTGTTCGCAGAAAGAAACTAGAGTTGTCAAATGAATGTTCTTCATCCAAATATCTACAGTTACATCATTCTGATGTTCCCATTGCATCAAATACAGTAACTACACCCAGGCATCAACCTTGTCGAGAACTGAGCAAAACTTTGTGTGATAGTATCCATGGAGATTACCAGTCGGCAGATGAGGAATGCTCCTGGAGCAGCACAACTCTTGCAGACTTGTATCCCGCAATGTTAGAGATATTTACAAGGCTCATGGCCAAGCGGTCTCAGAGAAAAGTGTTAAAATACATTTTTGGACACTTAAGGTCCAAGAGATGGCATTTTAGACGACCAAAGCTCAATGTCACTGTAGACAATATAAGAGGCTTAGGAGCCTGTAAACTAAAGAAAACATTTCACAGCGTGTGTAGCTACAAAAGTGAAGGCGAGCAGAATCCAGCTTTTGGAGATGAGAGCAGAGAATTTTGTTACGACAATTGCCTCATTAGTAATTCATCTGGTCTGGCACCTTGTGCTTATACTGATACAAATGCAATCAAAATGGACTACTGTGACTCAAGTTTAGAACAACATTTGGCATCTGGAAAGGGCCAAAACCACACTGCTTTTCCTGATGTTATGGCTAGAATGGGAGAGACATTTCTAGTTGAAGATGAATTACAGACTACTGCCTCACCAAAGAATTCAGAATACACAGAAAGTGAAAAAATGGCTCACAAACGTTTCTCAGAATACAGTTTTATAACATCACCTGCCAGTTCAGATTCAAGAGCACTTCATCTTGTAAAAGAGAGTAAGACTCAGAAAACTGACTTTTCTTGTGTTGGTACCTCAGAGTTGCGTTCATCTGCTTTCAGTTCCCATGGCAATAGTAACAATTCTATACCTATCACAGGCTATTCTCCTGAAAGATTATCAAACACTGTGCTCATATATCCTGAAAAAATAATTTCTGAAAGACAAACTTCTTTCCAGCACAAACACTCATTTTCCTCATGGTTTATGAAGCAGAGTCCTTCAAAGATGCCCCGTAAATATGAAGATGCATTTGAGGAACTCTACTACAAAGTGTGTTCTGAAGAATTCCAAAAGCCTTTGACATTGACAAGACCTCTTTTAAACTCACAGAACCTTGAAGAGAAAGGACAATTAGTGAAGAGTAATTTAAGTGGTTTTGTGAGGTCCACTAAACAGTGTGATACAGAATTTGACAGGATGTATGAGCAGCTGTGTCCGGAGTCTGTTCCAAAATTTCCTGGGTTTCAGAGAGCTTCAAATTTAAGGAAATATGAAGGAATACAGATGCCTGAAACTGTAAATGCTCTTGTTAACTCTCCTGTTAGAACTTATTCTGCAATTTCCAGAGTTAAAAGAGCAGGGAATTTTCAAAACTATCTTCCTTGTTCACCAACAAAGCGACTGAAAGTTATACCAGAACATTATTTTTTTTCAAGGAAATGTCAAGAGATTTCCCACAGTAAAAAGGTTAATCTTCAGACAGCTGGCATGGATTTTTTGAGCCTGTACAACTGCAGCAACCCCAGCTTTTTTGCAGATCACAGCTGTCGTTGTCAGGTATTTAAGGACCTTGTGAAAAAAAATTTGTGCACTTTTAGATATTTGGAGAAGGGCTTAAAAATGGATTAGAGCTGTTTGAACTAGTGATAGCATACTTCTGGTGCTATTTGGTCAGTAGGGATGTTTTACAGCTGTGGGGACTTGGGGATATTTATTTGATAAAATATAAGTTGTATCAGGTCTCCTGGATCATGTGAGGAAGCTCTCTATATTTAATAACTTTGAAATGGTTCTAAATGAAGGATTTGATTTTAATAGACAATGTCACTGGTTAAAATGGTCTCAAATAGTGACTCAGTTATGGTGTTGTCCTTCTGAAATGATGACATTAACTTTGTAGATGGACAAGTGAAGCAAACAAATTAAGCTTTACTGGGTTTCACTGGAATCATTAGACTTGTTGATTTAAATTAGACACTTATTTTCAGGTTCACAGTTATTTCTTCTGAGGCAAGCTGTGAAATAGTATGTTTTTTTTAATCAATGTTATATGTCGATGCTTTATTTTCAGGACTCTGGATTTCATGATTCTTTTGATAAAAGTTTTCTTGGTATTCCTGGCACTTCCCTGCAAGGTTAGTTTCAGACACTTTATTAATTTGCACGAGAATATTTTCTTAAGGAAATTTTCCCATTGAAGTATTTCCAATGTTTAAATAGGCTAATACTTTAACAACATTCTATAATGTTCATGCTACTCAACATTATTCTTGCCCTTTTCATACTACTGTTTCTCATCCTCAGAATCTGGGATTGCAGGTGCACACTCTGGTTGGCCTGGGGCAATGGAGAATTGCAGCTCTCCCAGAAATGTGAGGAAGTGTCACAAAAGGTAATAATAGCCTCTTGAAAAAAAGAGATTTCAAAATGAATTCTTACTCCTCTATGCCTGTATTAAAGACATGGAGGTGACATGCATACTTGTAGAATGAAAATGAGGATGGGTGAGCCCAACCTCCTCACGCCTCCAGGCTCGAACACTGAGAGGCAAGTGTCTGTGCTCAAAACTAGCCAGACTCCAGCAAGGAGAGCTGCTGAGCACAAGACAGTAGGATGACCTAACTGAATAGCTATTGTAGTCCTTATTTGGTGTTCATTATAGAGGCATTTGTTATTTTAGATGTGCTATAGAATTGTTTTGATTGTGGCTATGTGTTTGAGCTGACAAGTCCTCTCAGACCTGTAGAGGGTGGAGAGTGCAGTATATTGTCATTTTAAAGGACTTTCAAAAGTTGGACTCTGTGCAGTTGGGCATCATTACCTGCATTTTGACTCTGTAAACAAGCAGTGGCTCTGCTTGGGAGATATTAGACATCCTCTCCTCCTGCTGTTATCACTACTGGCAGTGTGTTTAGATCTCTGGAAGCAGCACACTCTTTCCAGTTCCCTGAATACTGGCCTAGTACATCTGTTTTTCTAGGAAAATATGTAACTTCTAAAGGATTACCAAGCTTCAGATCTCTTGGATTTTTAATATTCAACAGGATTTAAAAAGCATTAAAAGCTCTCTAAACAATTCCTAACTTTATTTACCAAAACATTTTTGACATGCTTTTTTGCTATAAAGTCTAATTTATCAGCACTAGTTATGCTGGCTTCCCGAACTCAGTCAAGAAATATTTTCACTATGCTTGAGATGATCATACAGCTGATACCAACATTTTCTGACAATGTTTGAATTAGAACTTCAGAGGAAAGTTGAAAGCATTTTTAAACTACTTGTATGGAGAATTTAATCAGAAAAGATGCTTAATGATGCAAAGAAAAAAGTTTCCGTATAAGCAAAGGTAGAATTGAAACTTAGAGGCTTGTATTACAAATACATACAATATTGATAAAGATTATTTTTTTAATTACTTTTTGTTATAATGGAAGATTAGAGATAATCTGATGAGTATGCCAGGACGTTTCTGTGATGTGGAGTATGCCCACGTAGCTGAGCAAAGTTCTGCTCAGTTCTTGGATTTCCTTTTGTTTTTCCTCACTATATTGTCCTGGCTCCCCATACAAAATAGCCATTCCTATAAGATTAGTTATTGTTCTAAAGGAAAAGGTTTTTCTTTCTTTAATGCATATAAGTAGAGAAATCAAGATTTCAGAGTTTTCTTCCAAGTCATCTGGAATAAAATCTATTTCTTTGTTCTTTAATTACATGAAGATATGTGTGCTGATTTGTAGCCAAAATGGACTGTCAGCTGGAAAGCTTCCTTAGGCCTGTGGTGTGATGTTTTTAGCTTTCTATGGTTCCCAGCAGTGAAGCTCTTTAATGGCTTCAGATCTCTCAGAAGTTTTATGCCTAAGCCATGTGGCAAAATGCTGTATGTTGTAATGAGTGGTTGTGAAAAGAAAAGGAATATTGTCTTTCTATCTGAAACTAGATTGCCTTTATCTAGAAGATGATTATGAAAGAGATTTCTGAAAAGGAAGTGTTCACAACTAATGAACTTTTATTCAGCTCTGTGTGAGTGCTGTCCTACAGCTTTATTGCTATACTTAATTGTCAGACATAAACCAAATTAGTTCAAAATAGGAGAGAAAATCTATGCAATTTCTCGAGTAATATGCAAGGAAATAATTCTGTTCTCACTTGTCTTTAACTTTTAACTATTTGTGAATACAGTCAAGATTGCATCTCAAAGTTTAATAGATATGCACTACTTTGATGTAGTAGCCCTACTGAGACACTAAAGTGACATAGCATGAAAAGCTCCCTCTCCATCTGAAAGCACATAGGAAGGCAGACAATGACCCCTGCTGCTGTTCACAGTCAGGATGTTCAGATACCTTGTTTTGACAATTTGTTTCAATTTCATTCTGTTCATTGGAGTTTCAGCAAATAATAGTATTTTTGTGTAATTTACTTCATCATCTAAACAGGAGTTTTTTCCTTAGGGTATACAGAAAACTAAGCTACACTGATGGGAAAGACCAATTGTAGGAATCCCTTGGATGACTCCCTGGTTAAAGGTCACCAAGAAGCATTCATGGACTGCTACAGATAAAACAGTTTTATATAGGTTGGGTTTTATTCAGTGTCGCTTCCTCTTCCAAGAATCAAGGATTATATGTAAGCAATACACAGCTAATTCTGGTTTATACTTCCTCATATCTTTGGGATAAGGGTTTGTCCCTTTTGACAGGGCACTTCTTACTCAGTTTATGGCTAAGTTGGAATTATATATTTGTCAGTGTTTATAATAACAGAACGTGATCTGTATTCTTTTTATTTGCTAATAAGCTTTGATTCTTAAAGTATTAATAATAAGGAACAAGCTCATTTACCTAAATTGCTGCCTATTCATGCTTTCTGGATGTATCAGTTCAGACCCAAATTCACTGTTATATGCTATGACTTATGTCTGCTATGCAATGTTAATGTTAAAATTTTTTAAGTAGATTACCAAAGTTGATTGTTCAATAAAATTTTATACTTTTTAGTAGGTTTGATAATTATATCCTGTGTTTTGACAAAGTTCTACCTGACACAACATATATACTAAATAAAAAACTGTTCTGAACAAATACCTGCTTTCGATATTTTTATTTCACCTATGTGAATTCTCAGGAGGTGTTTGTACACCTACATGAGTACATCCATGAGAGTGAGGTGTGAGGGTCCCACAGGTTCTCGCTGCTGTGGCCTTTCTTGGCAAGGGGATTGTGTCAGTGGTGAGTGTCAGATCAAGTACTTGCTGTTTATCAGGACTGCCCCTTGTTAGCTTTCTGAGCTTCAGAAAAGGACGAAATTTGTTTTCTTTGGGTTTACTTTATTTCCAGACACACAGGAGGGTTTTATGTTATTTTAGCTCTTAAAATCAAAACCTTGTTATGTTAAGCATTGTTCTTGAATAGGACAAGAAGCCAGTTCTAGTGAGGTTTTCTCTGCAATAAGAACTTCTGCACACACATTCCATCCTTCATAATTTGGATATCATATTTCTTTCAACGACAGCAACTAAAGATTGTCTTTTAGAAATGCTCTTGGGGCTCATTTTTCTTCCTTTTTCAGACATGGATGCAGTGTAGGGAATATGTTTTATGAACTATCTTCCTCTTGGATTTGTTGAGGTAATTACTTCCCAATATTTCTTGATACACCAGTACTGAGAGTTTGCATAATTCATTGTTTTCTGTTCCAAAGTAACTTAGAAGTCAACTGGGATTGGGTTTTGGACCTGTTCTGAATCTTGATATAACTTCTACGCAGCAACTTTAATGCAGCTCACACAGGTAGGAAGGTAAATTTGTTTATACAACATAGCAAAATTATCTCCATGAAAATTACTTTGAAATAATTTAAAGAGGTCATTCTTGGAAAACCTTGAAATATTGGAAGATAAGATCATGCCAATGCCATGTTTTGGGTGCTAGCAGTAGCAGAAAAGGGAGAAAGAGATTCTATTTTTAGAGTTGATACTCCTACACCATGTAAGTCAGCACACTCTCAAAAGTATGATATAAGCAAAAATCGGTGTTTTTTCCTAGTACTATTTAGCCAGGTACCTCTGCAGTGATTGTCAAATGCTATAATTACTGCTGGAATGTATCTGTCTCAGCTTACAAAGATGTCATGGTGCTACCTGATCTCTCTTGTGTTTTGAGTTCCATTCTTCCCTTCCAAGCAGTTTTGCTTTTTCCACCATATTTCCTCTTGTTTACTCATTCTTTACTGTTCCATTGAAATCCTAAGCTTGCTATTAATAAAAACAGCCTTACGCTGCTTCTCTTTGCTATAATCTTTTTTTAAGGAACACTGGAAAAATAGATGAGGTTACTGAGGCAGTATAAACCTAGAACCTAGCACCTCCTCTTACGTTGTAATTAGCTGAAACTTGCTTTTTATGTAAAGAATTTAACTAGTATATGATAGTTTATGTAGGTCTTTCTCTAATGGCTTGAAGATGGAACAATATTGAACATCCTTTTTCATGTAAGGATTCAGTAGTCATTTGAAAACTACCCCAAAACTTGTTAAAAAAAAATTAGGTCATTCAGTTGCTGATTTAAGCAGATGGAAGGTAAAGAGCCGAAAGAATAAAGCTGAATTTGAATGTGGCGGCATTAGAAATGCCTTGGAAATAGTTGATAGGCCATTAAAGACCATCCTGTCTGAGAGCTACAATCAATAATTTATCGGAGACAGTGATTAAATGTGGAAAGGAAGTGTGTGTGTGTACATATATATATTATACATATGGAGAATATTTACAGAAATGCCCTGCTCTTTGACCAAACTGTTGCAGGGGAAAGCAGCTGATGAAAATTAGCATAAACCAAAGTGTACACAAGCCATTAAAAATACACCATCCATTGGTTCATGTATATGTTGGAAAATAATAATAAATAGACTCTTGAGCCTATGCTTATTTGGTTGAAAGATTAAGAAAGCTTTCTCTGTATCTCAGAGGTCTGAATATTGCATCTGATTGGTACCAGCTAAATTAAAATACTTTATGTAAATATTTTGCATATTCATTGTATTCAAACTGTTTCGACATGTACATCGAAGAAAAGAGTATGTGGATATGTATTTTATTACTTACTTAGTTCCTACTACAGCACAAAGTACAATTCCTTCCAGTCCAATCAAATTAATTTAATGTTTCTTGCACTGGTATCTTGGTGTTTAGCTTTGGATATTTGGGTTCGAATTTGTCTACCTCCTTTCCCCCCTTAGGGCCTTCGTCATGGTCATCATTTAATATGGTTTTCTCTCAAAGTGGTTTTTGTAGGTTCTTCAGCAGTGTTTATTTTTGCCAATCCAGTGGTAGCTGGGCTCAGACCGTGATACCACACTGGCTTTCATTCCATGTCTGCCTTGTTTCTGGGATGTAGCAGCCAAGCACCCTGACTTGAGTTCTGCACACAAGTCAAGTGCCAGCACAGGATAAGCAGTGGCACGGGGTGGCTTTGGCTGCAGGGCTCGGCCCCTTTTGGTCCAACATGGAAGTTATAAGATCATTAACTATGAACCAAACTAAACAGTAACCAAGCTGTCAGACAACTCCTTTTACATTGATTTTTTTTTTCATAAATTTGTCTCATCCTTTGATGTGTCCATCCATTTCTGCTGTTAGAAGAGGTGTTGGCTCTCTGTACCATGGGCCTTTTGTTTCCAGGTCCATCTCTTTCGGGACCTGAAACAGCTGTAGGACTCTGTGTGCTTCAGAGTTTAAAGCTTTTTGGCACTGCCCCATGTAGATTTTGAAGGCACTGATATCCTGGTTTTTTGAGAAGGCAGAAGTGTCTGACACCTAGAAGCAGGCATATTATGTCAACTTCCTTTATTGTTTCCTGCTGCAACTACATAATGACTCCCAGAATATAAAAATACCCACTCTATAAAACTTACCATTTAAAGAGTTTAGTCTTCAGATGTGCACATAGTAAGTGAAGGGTTTGGGGAAACAAAAACCTCTTTGTTTTTGTAAAATAGTTTGTAAGGATAGCAATGGAAAACACAAGAGGAATGTAAACATAACATAGAATATTAGAAGGAAGAAATCCTCCCTAAGAGATTTATTGTTACAGATGGTTGGATACTATCTTTGTGGACTCCAGAATACAGCTGGATATGATATTCCACTAGCAGAGTTGAGATTTGAGATGTATTCTAGTACTGCTAAAGGAAACTAAAGATATCTAAAGATACTGCTAAGTGTTGTGAGATGTACAATTACTACTTTAAAGCAGCTGTTAAATTATTCTCCAGTCATTAACATAGACCAGTCACAGTGGAAGGCTTCACAGTGTGGCACAACAGATCAGTTCTTAACTGGTAAAACAACTAATCACCAAGTGTGCAAGTACAAAACACAGTCTCATTTCAAAACTATTGAAATTAATATAGAATAGTTGTACTCTGCTAGAGCTCTACAGACAACAAGGGGGTCTTTTAGGACTGCTTGAAAGCTGATGATTGTTTAAAACAGGATCAATTTTTACTGGAATAAGTACCATGTGAACACTGAGCTACCAGCTTCTGCAACTCTTTCAAATTGTCTTCAGAAGGGCAGACCCGAGTGGCAGTCTGGACCTATACTTATGTCTTGCTTAGTCTACAAACATGCTTCGAAGACAGTTTGGAACACGTAACTTACCCATTTCATACCATTGTTTAGTATGTCAGTTTTCCAGGGTATTATCTCTAATCAGTCATTGTTCCTCCAGAATAAAACAGCAAATCTCATTTTATGGCTACATATTTGGTTCATTACATATTCAGTTCTCTCCTTTTGTATTATGAATCAAGCCCATTAATCTGATGGGATCATCATGAATGGCTTCTGCTTTTGCCGTGTTTTCGGCAGCCAGCTGCTCACTATTGAGGTAAATGCTAACTTTGGAAGCCACCATGGGGTTAGATGATCTTTCTTCTTCATCTTCCTCTGACGAATGATCTTTCTTTCTCCTTGGTTTTCTGCATTTTCCCTTGACACTGTGATCAAGTGAGGCATAACACATCTGATCGGCAGACTCCACCTAAAACAAAATTCACTTTAACATTCAGTAGCCATCCTTGCTTTAAATTTATGTCTAAGACTTCGAGTATATCTACACCGTAATCATAATTCTGCCTGAAGTTTGCCTGAGCTATCTGTAAAACAACTCATTAAAAGTAAAAATGATTAAACTGTAGGAGAATGAAGAACACATCAATATAACCTAATGGTAAATGACTCATAGTGGCAATGTGGAAAAATTCATCAAGGTATGATTGGAAAGATTCTCTGTGGAAAGGAGGGAAGCTTATGTAATCAGTCCAGGTTCTTTGGGATGCAAAACATTATTTGATCTGGTTTTCATCTCACTTTTTTTCTTTTTCGTTAGAATCCAGTTATTAACAACATTTTTAACAGGCTTTGTCTGTGCAGAAAACCAAAAGTGGATTATTCTTGTCTGTATATACAATCTCATTTCCAGTGCAAAATGTATGCTTTTTGTGTCTTTCCCCTGCTTCTTTGTGCCTTTCAAGCCAAACCATCAATAACTATTGACATTGGAATGTCTAGATTTAAAAATATTCTCTTTACCTCCTGGAAATACCCTGAGAGAAAGGCTGAAAATCAGTTCTTATGAAAGACCTGGCAATCAACTTGGGAAATTGAGGCTAGGAATGCTTCAATTACAGGCAAATTTCATTTGAAGCTTTCATGCTTTTAGGCATACAGGTATCTCAACAAAATACAAATCAATAGAAAACAATCTTTCACTGGTTAAAGCATATAGATTTTGCACTGGACAGGAGAGAGCCAGTCAAACTCATGAGTATCATGTGATGCAGCTTGTGTTTTCATTTGGTTAATAACTAAACCAAATAAAATTCCTTCTTTACATAAGCCATGGCTATGGATGCAGATTTAATTCCATGTGATCTGTGTGCCTGTGGCTGAGCTTTGTCATGCCGTATGCACAGTAATTTTTGTAAGAGTGTGAAGATATTCGTCATAGGATAAATAAAGGAACTCTGAGACAGACCATGTTACCGTAATTCAGAAATCCATAACTAAAATGAAAGATACCTGTAGCTGGTTAACTGGTCTTTGAGGCTGGGACTTCATCTGCTCGTAACAACATTCTTCTGTAATTTATCAAAGCAGAAAAATCTTTTTATTAAGACATTCTACTGAGTCTTAAAAGATCAGACCAACAGATCCTCTCTGTTAGAGAATGCACTCCGCCCAGTTTTCTTTGGTAGGAAGTTTGTGTTTGTTTTGAAATCACACACAGCTCTCTCTCTCTAATTATAGAGAAGCAAATAGCTAAGAAATTCAGACACACATACTGTGAAAATGAAAATAATTTTCTGTTCATATGGAGGGGAGGTTTCTCGTTATTCACTATATGGGCATCATTTTGGAGTGCTGGGAGGATGTCTTGCAAGTATGAGGTAGCCACATACTGATGTATTTTTCAGCACAGGCAGCCTTTTCTTTGGCTGAGAAAGAGGTTGTGAGTTGCAGCAGCTGGTGATTAAATGCTATTCCCGAGTCTACTTCCGTTTTCAGTAAATTTGGTTCTAGTTATTTTCTCATTTTATGTCTCATTTTAGCCCCCAGTAAAACAGATTACTTCCTTACAGTTTTCAGACTTTTACAATGTCAATGCATTTGAGTGTTGACTTGATTAAATTTATGCGAACTCTATAGGAAAAGTTGGGTTTTTTTGGGCTTTTTTTTTTCCTGCAGTTCAAGTGCTTTAGTTTTGCTTAACCCCAATTAAGGCTCGCAGAAAAAGTTGTGTGCAGAAAAATACTGCTTTAATTCTATAAGGGCTTCAAGAGACAAACCCTCGGCCCACCTATCTCTAGCTGCAGTTACACGATGTTAGAGCCTTTAATGTGGTGTCTCTCTGCCAAGGATTGCTAACTTGAGGACAGTAAAGCAAAGCAGAGCTGTCTGCCCACCATTCAGCTGCTGGGCTTCAGCATGTTTGTCAATGTTGCTGGTGATCTGTGGATAGCCACAGCAGAGAACTGGTATGTGTTTGTTTCTGCCTGTGTCTGTGCAAGCACAGACCTTAGACTGTGAGTAATATGTGGTTTAGATTGCTTTAATAGGCATGGATCAAGCTGTTATTTCAATTAGTGCAGCTTTACATTTAGACAAGCTCTTTGTTTTGAGATACTTGGCTGCACAGGACCATATGGACCGTAAAAAATCAAATTTGGTATGAGATCTGTTCTTATAAATAGTAGTGCAGTATGGAAGTTTGCATTTCTATCTCAAATATCTTTTAATAATTTTAATTATATCAACAGTTGAAAAGATGCAGATTCTCAGGTTTGCCATTTGAGAAACGCAAAATATGTCAGTCAGTCAGTTTTTAATCATACATTTCTATAACCACTGAATAGACACATGTTCCTAAAATGAAGCTTACCTAAAACATCTTGGTTGAGATTGCCATAAACTGGATAATCTTCTGTGTCATAGCCATCATAGCTACAAGGGGAATGAAAAAATACTTTTAATTCACAGAATATGCTCTATTTAGCACCCCAATATTCTATTTTAGCAAATGTTTCATGCACATGTAGCAATATGCAGATTGTATGTGTATATCTATATATATAGCAGATTGTTTGTGATCTTATAAACAAGATCAAAAACCTTGGAGGGGGCAGAAATGGCAATGTGGGTATTTGCAGGAGAGATTTGTCACCTAGCCCAGGATTGAACTCTCCTTTCCTGTTAACTTCATTAAGCACAAAGCTAATCTCAAGACTATTAAGCTACAGTTTGATGTAGGTTAAGAAATATTAATGATCACTGAAAGGAACCCAGTTCATGTCCTCTGAGACCACTCTGCAATACAAACTAAAGCACTATATGTGTCTTTTGGAGTGATGTTCTTAAGAGGTCCCCTCTTGATTCAACGAAAATACGTCAACACAGAGAAGACCAAAGCCAAGTTCAGCTTTGGATTTTTGATGGTATGTTGTGTTTCATTAGCTGGTGTTACTGGAAAATGTTTCTGAGTGGGTTTGTAAAATGGGAATTGTTAGTGGGAAGTGCTGTGTAACTTTTCTATCGCATCTCTATATTGCCTCTCCTCAAGGGGGTGAAGTTGTGCTCCAACACCACATTCGATGGTATTTTTCATCTGAACAGGCAGTAATAGACAAATAGAGACTTCCCAAGTTCCAGAAAATCTGTAATGGAGAATTGGTTTTGGGTAACAGGTGCAGGCTTTTGTATTTTTGTTTCAATGGCCTTTTGGGGTTTTTTTCTGTATGGCATAAGAGAGAGAGAGACTTGAAACAGATTTGTGTAACAGATCATGAGGTATCCTGCAGCTGTAAACAGACTGTTTTATTGCTTTTGGATGTGTAAAAGATGGTTATGAAATGTAAATACATGTAAATTATTGCTCCACAAGTATTAACTATCAGACTATAATTTGTCACTGTTTTGTGAGAGCTGAGAGTTCTTTTAAATTATTATGGAATTATTGAGTTTAAGTGATCGGTAATGGTGCTTTAGCTTAATATCTTGTACTTTCAGAAAAAATTACAGTATTAGCATGCAATTATTTCATTGTTGATAAAATGACTGGAGGATGTATCTCCCACATGAATTTTTTTCCTGTGTTTTTTTGAAAACTTTTTTCCACAACCAACATTTCCAGGCAGACTGCATGAGATATTGAATTTTCCTCTGTGCCATCCCTCCCAAGCCACCTGTCATTATTTATTGCTTATTTTACCCTTGCCAGAAAGAAACTTTTTTTATACAACTTACCTTGGATTGTTCTCTTCATAGTCTTTACGCATTTTAGCTGGAAAATTTATTTTTAAAAAAAAGTTAAGAGAAAATGAAACATGCTATTTTAGAACACTTCAGATAAATGTCTCAACAGGCATGCTTTTGATTTTGTTTTAGAGAATACAGTTGAAAGCCCTGGCTCTCATGACCTTCAGTTGTCCCTCTACTTTTCTAAAATACTTTAGTCAAATACAAGAAATGTTTGTGTTATGGCCCTGTGCTGTGGCTGCAAAGTCTACATTAGTTTACGGCACCCAAAAAATGTATTGCAACACACGTGATTCATTCCTGATTTCCTCCACCTTCTGCTTCTCAGTCATCTTTTTCTCTCATCAGATTTTCTCTGTCTGGGGAGGTGAATCGTGTGTTTCTATCACAAAGTGGCAGGTTTATTTATTTTACTAGTTCTGCTTGTATGTCTGAAAAAGAGATCCTGTGACCCACAAAGATGAAGAAACTGAAGCAGAGAGGCAGTGGCTACAAAGAGATTTCTTGCTAGAGCTTGATTAATAATTCAGGACTGCCTGGCTTTCTAAACTCTGTTCCAGGACTCCAGAATTTACCACAGTAAGCTTCAATTCAATGAGTAATGCAGCATCAGCCACTCTGACCTAAACCTTGGTCAGGTTAGTTTTGTAAATTACTGTGATTCTTCCTCATAGAAATATCTGCCTAATAGCCCTAAAACACAAAATAAACCAAAAAGCTCAACCCACACCCATCCCAAAACACTCCAGCAACTCTCTTAATATCCTGTGATTATCTGATTCTCTAAGAATTGGTGAGTTCAGTTTACAAGCACAGGCCTCCTGTTTACGTAGATTATACACATAGGTGTATTTAGCCTGGTGGAAGTCACCAGTGTTGGCCTGCCCACCTTACATATACAGCACAGGTGCAGTTTTCCCTGTGTAAAGGGAATGGTGAGGATTGTACAGCTTCCTAACCGTAGAATTGCATGCGTAAGAGAGGTTGCACTGGCATAATCTGTCAAAAAGTAAAAGTTAATTTCAACCAAAACCAGAGTATGACTGTAGTCGTATGAGAGACACATTGGTTTAAGAAATACAGTAGAATCCCATTATGAAAAGGTTTAAAATGTTTTTCCAAAATACACTGATAAGGCATAAAATCTGTATGAAATCTGAAATTCAAACAAGCATTCAGGAATTTGGGGAGGAGAATATTTTCTCAAATGTATTTTGTGTCAGTGCGTCTACTTAAAATAATTTTTGAATGGAAGTATAAATAATAACCAGCTATAGGAAAAGTATACTTCCTAGGAAAGGAATTTGCAGGCATTAAAAATACACTTTAAAAATAAAAAATTTACTCAGAACTAAATTCTTCTTGTCCTGTTGGTTTGCCTTCAGAGAATGGATTTGGGTAGCTGTTTTTAGCAGTGGGGTGGGCAGTTAGTAATCATTCTGTACCCATACCTGACTCTCCTAAAAATTTTTAAAAGCAATTTGTTGACTTGATATCTCTGAGCAGGGATGGCTTTAAGCGTTGAAACTCCATTCCTTACAAAGAGACCTTACTCACCTTGCTTCTTTTTCATACAGTGTGAAATATTCAGCGTCAATGAAACAAGCAGAGCCAAACTCAGGAAGGCCAAAACTCCCCAGACAGAAAAATGGCAGTCCATTCCTGTGACTGAAAGAAAATTATTTTACTGTTTGTGTTGTCTAACAGTTTTACTGTATTCTTTCTGCTTGGTTGATTTTTGCTTTCTGTAATTGAAGCTGCTATTTTGTTGTTTACTCTCTGACAGCTATAGCTATACAAGCTAAATAATTAATATCAAAACCAGATGCTAAATAATAAGAAAGCAATTTTAATTAACTGTTAGCAGAAATACTGTTTCATAGGAATTCAGCCAAAGACTAGGCTATTGGTTTGCCTGTAAGACACAGTAAAAATCAGAAATTAATAAAGAAAAACGTCATTTTACTGGATCGCTTTGAAATTATTTCTATTTTCTTTAACTTAGTATTTGCAATAAATTCAGTAAATTCTTGGCTAAATTCTAGAGTTCATGAATGTAGTTCTCAGTTCAGTCAAAACAAATTCAATGGATGTGTCTCTGAATAAGACTGTAACATTTTAACAATCCCTGCAAAAAATGTCAAAATTTGGGTATGTTTTCTTGTATGGTTTTCCAGCTATTAAAACCACTTACTTGAACTCATTTTCTTGCCTGAGAAACCAGAAGAAGTGATGATAAAGGATAAGCATCAGCTGGGAACCAGTGAAGCCCCCAATACTGTTGCAGAGAAAAGTTCAAACAGCTCCTGGAAAATCACCTGGTAAAAGGTGGGTCCCCTTATTTGAACAAAGTCTTCTTTTGCTCTAAACTTGCCTCCCCTTGTAGACAAGAAAGACAGGAAAGAACTCCCGTGCACGAAATCTATTTTTTTCATTTAATTAATTCTTTGATTAACCTAACTCATACAAATTTTTCTTCACAAACCATGCTGAAGAAAATAGCCAATCTGTGACAGTCTATAGGCCAAAATTATCAGAATGGCCTGTGAAAGCCTTCCTTGACAGAGGAAACGCTGAGCCAAACAAATGAGTGAAAGGAGCTTGCAGCTTGATTCTTAACTTTCCTGAGAGATATGTTTCGTGTTCTCCAAGATTTGGAGTGTTTGAAATAAAGCCTAGTGCCCAAAACTAATGAGCTCCTCTAATACTGCATTAAAAGAAGTCTAGCTGGAGCAGAGCAGTCAAGGGGCTGTATTGGACAATACTGATCCTTAATGCACTTCGTTGTTTTTTGACATATCCGGATTCCCTCAGGAAGCTGACATTTTGTTTGCTTCTTAGGTAAAGCTCAGGTAAAGAAGTCCGGGAATCCACTTTTCCATGTTGCTGGCCAGGGGAGGGTGGCAGTGCATTTGCTGCTGCTGGGAAGACAGAGCTTTGTTCCATGACTGACCAGCTCAAAACCTCCTAACAGGTTTTGTTCCCTCGTTGTGCTGGTGTTGCCAAAGCTCTTTTTGTTTTGTTGTACTCCAACCCCCAGATGTTTTTATAATGACAAAACAAGACGAGATAAACCTTGGGAGTAAAAAAATCACAAATCACCTGGGCTTCTGGGATGCGGGTTTCTTTCCTGATCAGAACTCTCTTTGAAAAGAAACAAAGCAGAGCAAATAAGCTGTAACTTTCTGACAGACTTTTAACTTTTTTTTGCACATGGTGCTTTCAGTGGCCATTTATCCTTCTTTTTGAACTAAACGTCCTGTTTCCCTTCCTTTCCACCACTTGAGTTCTCACAAAGGTGTTTAAGGATTTTTTTTTATCACTGCAATACTCCTTTTCATGTTGAAAGGCACTTTTTTTGCAATGAGATACAGACATTCATGAGGAGAGACAACACCCCCATGAAGCAGCTATACATCATTCCAATTTTTTGGGAAAGGAACTAAAAGAATGGGAAATCCTACACTGAGAAGATGTTATCAGGCTATCTCAAGAATCACCAGTCTTTGGAACCTGGTTACTGTGCAATTAGTCACTCAGTATTGCACCCCATGCAACCTGTCCAAAACTACAAGTCTGTGCAGGACAAGAAATTTCAAGTCTCACTCTTGTGCCTAAATAATCAGAATAATCTTTCATTCTTCTCCTGTCTTTTTATCTTTTCTGATGTGATTTTTTTCCATTCTTCTCATGTTCATTTCATATTGCTTTTCCTACAAACACTTTTTCCAGGGAGCAAAAGCAGTATTGTGGCCTACGAGAAGGGAAGCACATGTAACTGTGGTAGAATCACAGAATCAATTACGTTGGAAAAGTCCTCTGAGATCATCGAGTCCAACCTATGACTGAACAACACCTTGCCAACTGCACCGTGGCACTCAGTGCCACGTCCAGTCTTTCCTGAAACACCTCCAGGGACGGTGACTCCACCACCTCCCTGGGCAGCCCATTCCACAAGCCCCAACTGTGATTCATTAGAATAAAAAGAGTGAGCAGGTAGCTAAAGTGCAGTTACGATCTAACGTTGTTCCTTTTTCTTCATATAGAATGTTGTAATTTATCTCTCTTATTCAGGAATCCAACTTTTCCCTAGTGTTTCCAGAGTAGAAGGAAAACTCGTAGTTTCAATTTGACTATTTTCAGCCCTTAATTGACCCGCTTTTTGTTAACAAGTATTATTGTCCTGTTTCAGCTTCTGATTTAAATTGAAATTATTATCTGGAAAATTGTAAAGGTTGGATAAAATTTTTTTCTTTTCAAGTTTAAATTCTATTGTATTTGAGCAATCCCACTTTTCAAGAACTTTAAAAACATTCTAGGAAAAAAAGATACGAAACTTGGATTTCTAATAAAACGTACCAATGTTTTAAATCATGCCATCTATAGTTCTTTGTTAAAAATGATTTAGGAAATTTCATGAGTGTGGGTAGATTAAGAAAAGAACATTTAAATTTTTTCCTGGATGAACACTGCTTAGTTTATTTTTAAATTTATTTTCTACAACACTGACTTAAACATCTGCTTTTGTTTCAGTAGAATGTACACAAACATATGTGTGACTTCAATATTTTTGTTTGTTTGTTTTTGCAATACTAGATATTTGTTTGTCAGACAACACTACTTATATTGGAGAAACAACAGCAGTTTTTACTTGGCCCACAAAACCATAGTAAACACCTCGATCAGAGGTGTAATGGTGCTGTTCTGAGAGCTCTATGCTATTCTAACGTCAGCTTAATCTTATTACCCAGATATAAACTACGAGAAATTTTGATTTTATATCCTAGCTTTACAGATACTCAACTCCCAGATCTTTCCCATGTCTTCTTGTTTTTATAGGTGTTTCTGATACAGTACTTACATTTATAACTGCATTATTTCAATATTAACTGCTTTGACAACAGCAGCTTTAGAAGGAAAGCTGACTGACTGTGTGAAGAACAATTTGTCTCCACAGATAACTACACTGCTGTCCCCTAAAGTACAATAGCAGATGCAACCTCTCACAGTTAACAGGTTGTGCTAAAGACAAAAATAAGAACAGGAGATTGTAGATGGTGAGTGAGGAATAAACAGCAAGTGTATTAGACTAATTATATGCCATTTTGAAATGGTCTTCTATTCTCTAATTTTAATTCTCATTCAAGTAATCTATCCTCAAATGGAGCAAAACCAGATTATTCTTTTTTACGTATTATATGGTTAGTCCAAAGAACCCATAACACTGTATTCAGGGGCATTCTCATTCAAGCCATCAAATTGAATTTTTTTTTTTTTTTTTAAATGTTATATCTTTGGAAAAGAGTCATATGGAATAATTAGGCCCCTTGGGAAAAGTACACTATGATTCTAATATGACAAGCTCAAATTCCATCAGGGTTTTCTGTGATAGTCTATCTGTTATAGGAAAACTTAAGGGTGGTAGTAGTTTGTTACAAGAAATAATATTGAAGTATTTTTAAATTAATGTGCTCCTCTGCAAAAGGGAAAAAGTTTATTATATGCCCAAAGCTTTAACGAGAGGGACAACAATTCTTGTTTTTTCTTTAGAAGATTTTGGGATGCGTGGGTGGAGAAGTAGTATATTTAATCATTATAAAGATGACCATATTTTGATTAACGAGTAATATCAGACTCTCTCTAGTATTAATGATATAGTCTTATGCTGCTGTTTTCCCATTTCTATTTGAAAACCAGGTTAAACTTGGAGTAGCATCCAAACAGAACATCTATCTTAGGCAAGTTACTTCATTTGGATAATGATTTTACTTTTCTGACTTTAGGGATGGGGTTACTCACCGCCTCTTAGGATATTTTACACTGCTATGAACTGAAGGTACCATATTCACACCACAAAATACGGGCAAACAAAAGACCTTCTAAATACGTAGTTAATTGTGCTTTTTCACATTTTAAAATCTATTGACAACTTTCTCCACTGACAGAGACAAGACATGGAAATAAATAGAGTTTTGGTTATTTGTTCTTGATTTTCTCTTTACAGGGTTCATTATACTGTCACTGGAGGGTTGTGAGGGAAAAGAAGTGAAAAGAACCCAACCAAAAAAAACCAAAAGCCTCCAAAACATTCTAATCTTTCCTGGATGAATTTCTGCAATTCAATTTATTGCAACTCAAAGGAGTAGGCATAATCACATACTTACCTGCAGGGAGAGGAGCCAGATTTAACAATTAGTGTTGGATATTTGTCCTCTTAACAACATAAGAATAGGTAGCAGAAGTGCTACGTTTTGTTCCTCCTTGCTCTGATGTATTTTGTTTAGTGAATCCATCACAAAGGATAGCAGGAAGATAGCATACTTGTAACAGGTTTTTGTACTGGAAAGAAAGGTGAGGTGAAGAATATCGATACCATCTAGCTGGACATGCCATCTGTGGTATCAACGCATTATCCACAGAGGCAGATTAATTGCTACCAGATTTATGGTGACGATCCGGAGCACAAAATGGTTTCTTTCCTTTCTTTCCTCTCTTTTTCGTCTGCAAATTTTACAAAGATGAGACAAAACTGTCTTTCCTCCCCCCTTCCAATTAAATGTTGATATAAATAATGTTTTGTACTAATGGCCCTTAGAAAAAGAAACCCATTAAGAGACTGATGAATGTTAAATTAGCATTAAAAATGCTTCCACCTGTGTGAGCTTTTAATACAGGATTAATTCTCTGAAAAAGATTCCTTAAACTGCAATTAATTAGTGCACAACTAATTGCTTTGTAAGATATCAACTTCATACTTCAGAAGGGAAACAGTGCATTGGAAAATAACAAGGCCCACAGCACAGTATTTTCAGCATAAAAGTAATGCCAGAGCTTAGTCTTCATTACCAAACCTTAATTAATGAAGGTTTAGCACCCTGAGCCACCTTCTTGGAAGACTGCTAATCTACCATAGTGCGGTTCTACTGCTCCTAGGTTTGCAAGTTTAAAAGATAAGGCTTACCTGGTTTTGCTGTTTCTAGGAATACTCCCCTCCCCTTTATCCAACAGGAAATTAAGTTATGTTGGCAGACGTTGGATGCTCTTTTGTTTCGGACCTGGCAGCATGAACCTGTCTTTAGAGTTGCTGTCAATCTCAAATCCCTCCAGTCTTTTTTTTTACCTCCTTTCTTACCAACAGGAAATGTGGTTCAGCTTCTGCAAGCAAACTCACATTTTCCTTCAGTGTTTGCCTCCAAGAGAGAATTAAAGTATTTATGTGTACCCTTGTATTTATTATCCACCTGTCTTGCCACAGAAGAACATGTACAGGACTATTAGTTTCATTTATGTGATACAAACTTGCTTTTGTAATATTCATATGAGACCCATACTCTAAGTCTTCTTGGGTTTAATGTTATGTTGAATTCAACAGAAATATTTAGATATCTCTCAAACTAAATTACAGAACTATTTTACCTAGAAGTGCTACGTGACTCTTCCTCTCTTGAAGTTTCTAAGCCAAGTCTGAAAATCTATTGCTGAGAGCCTACAGTTTAGCAACAACAGGATTCAGAGGCATGATGAAGGAATTATAACACTGCCAGCTCTTGAAGGTCAGATTAGAATAACATAGGTGATTCCTCCATTCTTTAGAGTTTATGAATCTGGGGCCACAGTCCAGTACAGTTGTGGAAAGAAAGGATAAATCAGCATGTGGCTTACTGTGTGTATTTGTCTTTAAAATTTAATGAAACATGTCTGTGTTTAGGTAGAGAAGCCATTTTATTCTCAGAATCAGAGCAGCTTCTTCCAGAGGAAGTTTGCACGCTGAGAACTGTCAAAGAAACCTTCTGTTAACTTCTGATGGTTTAGGTATAGTTTGGGTGTTGGGGTTTTTCTTCAGAGTAAACAGTTTTATTTCCTACCATGTATAATGTAGAAGTAGGAAGGGTTTCTTAAGAAAAAAAATGAATCACATGACCATGTTTGTCTTTTTGAAGTACATAAACTGAAATAGCCCTCAGTGTAGTCTAAGGAGCAATGTAAAACTCTGCTCTTCAAGAAAGACTCTAATGTGAGAAAATGTCCTCTGCAATTTATGTTTACTTGGGGTGCTATTACTCTGGAATATTATTTTTATATTAACTGCCTTAGGTCAATGCTTAAGAAATAATTTACTGGATTAGCATCTTATTTGAACATGAAGGAATAGATTAGTCCTGATTAATATAATATATCCTTCCATTCAAGTCTAAGGGTGATACAGACTTGTAGCTACTCAGAGCTTTATCATAATGAAGTGAATAGAGCAGGAGGAATTAATAGGAAAATACTCAAAATTGTGGTAATTCTTATAGAAGGATACTGAACTGAGAGAGAAACTGGAGAGGGCGGAAGATGTGCATTGTGAAAATGAAGACAGTTGCCTAGATTCTCAGAAAAGAGCACGAGGAGTTAATCTGACATCTGCAGAGGATTCAGAATAAAATGCTTATCAGCCTGAACAAGAAGCTTACAAGAAATAAACTCCTTCGGAGGTAATCAGGAGCATAATGGAAAGGTGAATACTGAGAATGCAGTGGGGGATTTCTGGGTTTGTAGTCCTGCCGGTGTGTTAATAAATCTTCTCTCCAAGAGCAAATCATTACTGAACTGTATCAGCTTCAAGTGGCTGCAAAAGCAAAGCCTATTGGAATGAACATGAACTTGGTATGCTATTTTGGGCAACCTGCAAGAGACAGAAAGCTCTTTTAGACAGCAAGAAAATATTTGCTGCAGGCAGTAGAATCCATTGTGAATATGAGGCTTCTTTTTTTCCTTTCCTTTGTATCAGTGCTACATTAAAAATCTTAGGGAGCCAGTAGTCTGCCTAAAGTGCTGTTATTCAGGATAACAGGGACAAGGACAAATCATGACTATATTTAGAAAGACAGGACATAAGGTAATGCTACTTCATCTCCATCTATTGCATACAAAGGAATTTCCTCCTCTTTTGCAAGTCTCCAAGCTATAAATTCCTGGTTGCATATCCTGGGAAAGTATTTTTGCCTGCTTAACTGCTTTTGTGATCTTTGGTAAACATGTGATGCTGGTATCTCAAGAAAAGAGTCTGTCTCAAGTGGACATCTGACTTGGCTTAGAATAGCTCTTGCTACTGAAGTTCTTGGAGAAGGTAAACAGAGCACAATTAAATATTGATGTGCACAAATGAACATGAAGGAGTAAGTCTGTGCTGAAATGGAGTCAAACAAACAGTACATAAGTACATTTTGTAATGTATGCATGTTGCCAGCATATTGTGCTCTTCTAAGACCACAGAATGCATGTTTATTCTGGCTTCCTGAAGGTGAAATAAGTTTCACAGCTGACAACACCATCAGGACTCAGATGCCTACTTTCTCTATTACTACTCAAATTACAACATTTCTTTGAAAAATCGTATCATTTTCTCTGCTAAGTGTTGTAGTGGAAATCCCCTTGCAAAGAATATAAGAGACACTGTTTGTAAGAGAAGTCTTGAAAAGAATAGGTATTCCTGCAAGAGGTAAGCTATATTTCTGTTTGAAGTGGGAATCTATTTTTAATAATGAAATTTCATAATTTTCTGGGCAGAGTAACTACAGCAGAAATGTTTTTAGTTGGGTTTATGCTGAAGCGGAGTCTGCTCTGGTTCTAGTCTCACAAATATAGTGGAGAAGTAGAGCTGTTCTGTTAAGCCAAGCATGTGACTCTTTACTTCAGTGTCAGGTGCAGACCTGGTGCTCCTTGTGCAGTGAACACAAATGAGCAACAGTGCTACAGGAGAGGGGCTGGTTTAAAATAGCTGCCAGAAAGAGTGAGGCCTTTCAAGTGAGCTTCGAATGCTGCAGAGAGCTCTTCTATCTCTTGCAGTGAATTTTGTACTTAAAGATAAAATTAAAGAACTGATCAGGGTCATTTGTGCATTGTAGACAAGCCCGTGTTTAATCACCTCTTTACTTAAAACCAGTGTTAAGCAGAATGCTATCTCATTAACTGCTCCTGAAATTGTGGCTCCTATTAAAAGCAGTATCATGGGTTTCCTGTGGGAAAACCATTGGGTGAGTTTTTTTCTGAATGCTACAAAACCTTATTATCAGGGACTATAAAGAAAAAATTTCTTATCTTGATGAATCTGCACTGAAGACTTTCCATTGAAAGATAACACTGCACACTTGTGAAGCCTTGGGCGGGGTTTTCTGTGTTGAATGCTTTGAGATAGCAGAGCAGTCCCTGTGTACTTAGCAGAGAGAAGACAGAACAGATGTCACTTAATTCAAAACCTGCAGAAATAAAGTGTGGCTTTTCCATTGACTTCACTAGATTTTATTTGCTGCTCAGATAGGTGCTGTATCCTGAGAGAGATGTAATCTCTAGTGATTTTTCTTTCAATAGCCACAAGAAGAATGAATTTCCTGTTAAAGTGCTGTAATCCATTTACCTGGATTTTTTACCTCGAATTTTTTTAGTTCCCTCTTGACACACTTATATAAGAGTGTCGGCAGATACTTTCCCCTGGGCAGCCAAAGGCCTGACCCTGCAACTATTCCTTATGTGAGACATCCTAGTGAAGCCAGCAGGCTCCACTCTGTGCTTGGTAGCAAGTTTACAACTCTATCAACTTTGACCAAAGTGCAAGAAGAATTTGTGAGCAAGATAGTGACCCTAAAATACTGAGCTTCTTCTTTTAAAAGTTTCTTGGGACTACCACAAGCATGTCCATGTGGCTCTGTTGGAGCGAGTGTAGAAAACCCAGACTCATGTACATGTGGCCTGAAGCCTCGTGGAGAATCACCCTGAGCAGTCTAAGTCCCTTGCTACGGCCTGAGCTAATAAACTGACTCCTTGCTTGTCCTCATTGCTGAAGTGATGAAGCTGACTCCTGCTCTGCAGGGTGTCCTTAACCAGCTTAGCCTTCATAGTGGACTTTCTCATCATGGCTAAGAGAATGTCAGAAACTTGTCCTCTGTGTTGCAAAGAGTTAAACTTGTTCTACCCTGAGTGAAGTGTTCCCAGCTCCAGATCTGAATGAAGATAGCCCTTGCTTTGAGCAAAACAACTCCTGTGCTCTACTGAGTGACTGGTATTGCAGGTAATGAATTGTTGTAACTCAGGATGCTGTCTCTGCATTTGAACTCCGTCTCTTCCACCACTTTTTGAAGCCTGTATTATCACAGAATGGTTCATGTTGGCCTGCCCTTCTGGGCACAAGAAAAGTTCTGAGCTCTTTAAAATCTGATGGAGACCTAGTCTAGTCTGTCTTGTTGAGGGTTCTTGTTACAATAAAGACTGGTGTATATGTGAATGCTCCCACCTCCCTTTGCCATGACATTGCAGGGGAAAGCACTTGAAGCACGTGGTTTTCTCCTCTAAAATCCTTCCTGCGTTTTATCCAGAGTGACACTGTTTCCCTCACATAACGCAGTTGCCAGAGGGCAGTAGGAGAACCACTGAACTGGGAGACAAGTGCAGGTCATGCACGTCTGCCAAGTCAGAAACAGTGACAAGGAAATGAAAAAATGTATGAGCCTGCCTCAACTTAATCTGTGATTGCAAATATTTACCAGTAAGCCAAGGTATCTCTGCAGTGCAGCTTAATGACCGCTTAGATCTAATTAGTGTGTGTGTAGGTTAAGAGAAAGATTTGAAATAATGACTGTGAAGCTAAGCTAAGCCTTGAAAAGTGGTCAGTGATGCATTGGAGTAGTGAATTTGAACTGAATCACTTAACTACTGAACCTTTCAGCTTAACAGCGTTGTGGTTGCATCTCTATTTAAAGAAGTTTCTGGTAAGCAGATAAAAGGTGCTCATCTTGCCACATCCACGGCTGTTAGAACATTGTTTTCTTACTACTTCCTGTTGAGCAGCACATTTGAGCACAGCAAAGCATGTGCTGCTTCTCTTGTAGTTTAAACTGTCAGAGACTTGTTGGCATTTACAGAAAGTAAGAACACAGGTGCATGGGAAATGGCTGTCTCGTCCTACAAAATGCTGAAAGCCTATGAAGTGGCTGTCCAACATTGGCTTGTACATTTTGGCATTTCTCAGAGGCCAAAGTACATACTGTTCCAGGAGTTCTCTTTGGTCATGAGAGTCTTGGATTAAGGTGTCTGTGTGAAGGAAGCAGGGCACAGACAGAACTTCTGCCTGTGATAGCTGCAAAATGCAGTCATGCACCCCTTTAGGTATCATGGGTGGCCTCACTCCATCATGCATGAATGCTGCAGCTGCAAAGGGAGGACTTTGGTTTGGAACTAGATGATCTTTAATGTTCCTTCCAAACCAAACCATTCCAGGATTCTGTGACCATTTTTTCCAAGAGAATTTTCCCAAGAGAAATGTCATTACACATTTCACTAAGCTTCCTGGTTATCAAGACCATATACTTTCAGAAGTCTGGCATTGCTGAAACACTGATAGCCTGTAAGCAAGCTCTGCTGTGGCTACCTGGAACTAGCAGAATACAACCCTGACTTCAATTTTTGTTTTGGTTCTAATCTAGGCTACTAAAGTTCTTTCTATTCGTGTTCTGTCCTTAATAACTCTTATTTTGTGTTAGACTGGTTAAGAAAGGTGCTTTTCTCTTTTATGAAACATGCTCCTCAGGGGTATTTTCTGTCTTCTTTATTATGTGTGTGCAGCTCCCACTTCCATAGTTGATTATGAAAGAGTTGCTCTGTGTGCTATTATTGGTGCCAATAAATTCTTGCTGGGTTGCTTACTCAGTGCTTTATTTGTAGCACTGTCCAGGGATGAAGAAATAGTTACATGAGTGGATTTTCTCTTTTTATAATCTAAAGAGCAAAACTACTTAATATTTAAAGATGATAGCCAATTGTGTGATTTGGTTGCTATTTAGAGATTTCTGTTCAGCTACTGATGTAACTGATGCATAAAAAAATTGCACATCCTTCTACATCACCACTGATGTACATGTGTGTGTAGGTTCAGTTCTCCATGTCAGATATGGCCGGGGGAGCAAAGACATTGTGACTCAGACAGGAGTTGTACGACTTGAAAGCAGCCAGCAATGCTATCCCTCTATATGAGCACTGCAGAAATTGGTTGCATTTCCATCTTTAAAACTGGCTTTCATTTCAGCAGAAAGTGTGCCGTAGCTATATAGTTCATAGAATACTCCCTAGGTCCCACTCTGCAGCTGCTGAAAAGAAAGGTTCCTCTCAATGGAGCTCAGGAACTTGATGGCATTCCCTTCAAGCAGAGGAGGCAGGTAGATCAAGCCATTTTCCAACCTTACCCACACCTCCCTGATAAAGAGGTAGCATGTTATTAAGTAGTATGGGGGGGGGAGGGGTAGAGAGGAAAAGGGAGGTGGGTTAAATGCTGTACCCACACCTCAGTGAGGAAACAAAAAAAGTACCAGCATGCCTGAAGCTTGAAAGCAAAGTGAAACAAGCAGGAGAATAGTGCTTGTGTTAGAATTTGATCTTTCTGCATAGAGCTTTATTTTCTTCTCAGTACATAACTAAATGCATGCTTAAAACTGTTCATCTTAGCTGTGGCATCAGGCATCCTGGATAAAGCATCGGTTTCATACATTGCTGAACCCTTTACTTGAAGTGAAACATTTTTTAGGAGTTAGAACACCATTCTAAAATTGAGAGAAGAGTGTAAATTATCTTCTGTCAGTTTTGGAAACAATTATCCATTTTAGCTGAACAGTCGCAGCCTGGGTTTTTCAGCCACTTGGGGAGAAAAAAATGTGGTAAAGGCTGATCATTCTGGTTTGTGGCTTTCTCCTACTGAAAAGCTTTTATTCCGCGTTTGAAACCATGCACGTTGTGACTTTACATCATGGGACGGACAGTTCATAGAGGGTCACTGGATCACACTGAGATGACAGGTTCTGAAATGCTTTGCACTAGTTTTCCTGGAGTGGTGCTCAGCGCAGTAGGAATAGCAAAACTGTGGCATGCAAAGAAAAGCTAGAATTTTCTCCATATATACATGACTGGTTTTCTTGTAACCTTTGTTAACTTGCAGTGTACACCAAAAGTTTGCACTGATAACACTGTCGAACAAACGTGCAATGTTGACATCAAAACCCAGAGCTTCCTTCTCCATAACTGGAGGCTGAGGAGGTTCTTTTAAAGAAATTGTTGATAGCTTCTTTTTTCTTCAGTCGGGAGGAAAAAAGCTCTGAGGCCTCACTAAGTTTTCTATCTCACTGGTTAGATGTATAATTGGGTGCATGATTCATACGCTAATGCTGTGACTTGAAGCTAATTCTTTTCCCTGCTATCATATAATGGAGTTCTGTATTTTAATGTGCCTGCTTATTTTAGGCAATGAAATCCAGAGACAAGCTATACAAAAAAGAATCTGTACTGAAGTGCTTTTTAAAACCTGGTATTATTACAAGACTGTCTGTCTTTGAAATGTATCAAAACTCTTTATAAAGTGAAATCAATAAATACTGTGCACCATACAGAGCATGATCATACACCCAACCTTGAATTAGAAGGCACACCTTACCCAGCAGCAGCTCTGTGAGGTTGTTTAAAGCCATGATGGAAGGGTGATACCCGATGACGAATGCAGGTTGGCTTCTGCTGAGCTCAGGTAATTACACACAGTTTCCTTCACACACTGGAGTAACTTTTTTGTCTTTGTGCAAACAGATCTATGGTATATATGCAGAGTCTTGGGTCTGCATTTCCCTTGAGCATTACTGTATTTGCAAGTTCAGGTCTCCAATGTCTTGCTGAGAGCATTAATTCATATATAATTTAGCACTAGAGAAATCTGAAGATTTAATGCATTTATAGACAAATGTGTGGAGGTTTTCAGGAAGGGCATTGTGCTAGTACTCCTACAATTCCTGGAGCGAGGCAGTTTGTACCCTACCTAACAGGCTTGTGGTTTTATATCATGACTTAAGTATCATGACTCCGTAATATTTCCCTGTGGCTGTAGAGAGCCTGACAAAGTAACTATGAAATACTACCTCTACTTCTCACTCTGACACCAGTGTTTTTAAAGACGTTATATAGATGATTTAGATGATTAAAGTTCAGGTTTGGAGAGGCTAAGGAAGGAGCAGAGCACCGTTATCAGGCATTTCGCTAACGTGTGGCTGGCAGTACTTACAGTACCATCCTTTTATGTCTCTGCTTTTCTGATCTGACACCTGCTGCTTTGAGCATCCTGAGGTGGGTGAGGGACTCACCCTGGGCTGAGCAGCTGGTAGTTTGCTATGGGCAGGCTACATTTTGAGCACTGTCTTTCCTGACATGACTTGCTTCCCTAGTTGAAGAGCAGAGCTGGAGTGTCTCTCCGGCATTGATTCACAAAGGAAAGCTCTGATGACAGTGAAGCATGTGATGGGAGGCAATCGGGCAAGGTTGTCTTACCTCAGATGAGAGAGCTGACAGCCTTAATAGGAAAAAGAACAGAGGCTTGGCTGCATGCATGAGCCTTTAGCAGCATGTCGTTGATGTCTCCCAATAGAAGGTGGAAGGGAGTGCCGGCAAATCTTTTAAACTTGGAAAATGCTGATCAAGGAGTGAGGTGTCACCTATGAAACTAGCGTTTCTTAGAGCCAACTAGTTTCTTCAGTGGTCAAAGAGATCCTATCTCAGGTTATCTTCAGGGTTATTTTGTACAGATCAGCCATATCCTTCCCTTCCCTCACCAGCACACTGACACTGCCAGTTAATTGGCAGCTGCCTTGCTGTAGCTCAGAGATGAAGATGTTTGTTATCCTGGAGTGGAATCAATAGCTGTGTTGCTTTATATCCAAGACTGTGATTTCTGGAAAGCATAAGGACTTTTCTGCTAGCTTAACCCTAACTAAGATTTAATTAGTGGATTTTAAATTGGTAAATACATCCATCTGTCCTGTGCAAAGACTTTCTTATGATGATAAGCTGAGCAGCCAGAGCATCAGATCCTTCCAGCAGACATCTGTGTTAATTTGGAGAGCTTTTCAAGCTCCTTTCTTTCAGGGCAGCTCTGTTCTGTACTTATCTTTCTTCCTTTAAGAATAGAACCTGTCCCATGACACCCACCTCAGGATGCTCCCTCAGCAGGAGCTAGTCTTCCCAGTGCCAGTAAATTCTCATACTGCTTTGTTACCATTTCCTCTTCCCTTCTCTGTTCAAAGCTTCTCTTATCTAGAGAGAGCAGAACATGGAGTGAAAACAAACCAATATATATGTTCAGTAAACATCAGGTCAAGATACATAATTCAGTTTACCACAGCAGGGTGTCATTTCTGAGAGAGGTGTTTAAGGTACAGAAAGGGATTTTCTGGGCTATCAGATATATGGCTTCTGTCAGGAGAAAAATACTGGGGTTTGTGTTGCTTCATTAGAATAACAAATGAAAAAGCAGAGTGCACTGAGTGCCAAAGCTGTATTTATCTTCATACCATATTCAGTGCTTTCTCAAGGCAAATGTTCTAGTTCAGAAAGAAATCGTGAAAATGCAGACTGAGACAGCGAGTTCCAAAGTTTCTGTGCATGCTTTTCAGCAGCACATTTTGAAGCTGAATTCCTTTGCTCTCAGGAAATTCCTCGGGTTATGGATACTTGAGTTTAACAATGACTCTGTTACATCAAAGGTTGAATGGGATCATGAGTCTTACTGGAAAGGACAACTGGGCAATACTGCAGGGAAAAGAGAGGCAAGATTTAAGATGAGAAAGAGGTAACAAATAAAGAAAGACATGTGGGTGAAAGACACAGAGCAGAACTCCAATCATTTCAGTAAAGGATAGGTAACAAAGGCCCCCATGATGTGAGCCGTGCTTCATTAAAGTAGCCAGAGGCATTGAGCCTCAGATGATGGTGCTAAGCTATGTGGTGGAGCTCTTGGACAGCATCCTTCCTGAAATCCTTGGGATCCCTGCTGCAACAGAAAAACTGAGCCCTTACATAAGGACTGTGCCAGGGCAGGGGCAACAGGTAATGGACATATAACCCTTACCCATTTATGTGAAAAAAGTCTGTGGAAATGTTGAATCTTGCCACTGTAGAAAGAGATCCGTGTTCCAGCTACATGCTTCTCTCCCTCACCTGCTCTAAGGAAATACTCTGCCTCCTGCCAAGGAAACAGAGCAGGCTCTACACAAAGGCAAAAGAGTAACAACAAACAAACAAACAAACAAAAAACCAAACCAAACCAAACCAAAAAACAAAAAAAAAAAAAAGAGGGGCTTTTCTGGGTTTAAAAAGAGAGCAGCTGTGGAGGAGCTAATTCTTGAGGAAGTCTTAATTCTCTCTCTATGGTTTGCTGTGGGTTACCTTCAGTGCCAGAGATTTAAAGACTCAGTCTCAGGCCTCTGAGGAATAACACCTCCTGACCAGGTGTGCTTTGGAATTAAGGCAGCAGTAAAGGTTACAGATACCCCCTTGAGGTTTGGGGATTTTTTTGGGGTAGGGGTGAAATTTTTGGCTCATTTTGTTTATTAGTTTGTTTTCTCTCTGGTGAGGAAACTCATGGACAAGAACTGCAGTGTATTGCTACCTCAGTGGTGTCAGTGCCACTTTTTGTGGCTTGTGGTCTCACCACTGTTGTTGTGGGCTGGCTGCATTTTGCAATATTAATAAACTTAGGTCACTTCATACAACACATTGTCTTTAGAGCAACTTCTAGAGCCAGACTCATAAGGAAGCCATGAAAAAAAAAGGATGCTGTTTATAGAAGGCTATAGACTTAAAAGGCAACTCAGAAAGGACAGAGTTCTGCTCAGTACTGCATCATTTATAGCACTTTTATGTAAGTGTGCCAGCTTCCTTGACTTATGTGTGTGTATATTTGGAGTTATTTTCTTCCTATTATCCCAGAAATTGATTCTCTTTCGTCATGCCTCTGAGCCTATTTACAGACCGCGTGATATTCCATCACCTGCCTGAGTTACAGTGAATACAGTGGAACAAATGCCCAGATGCTCCATTTCCAGAGTAAGGAAAGGGCATTTGTGCCTGCCTGTGGAGATGAGGACAGCTGGTTTTGCTGCTGGATAGATCATGGATGTCTCTGGTTTGGGCATCAGAAAATGGGATGGTATTTGTGTTGCTTTCCTAGGATGTGTCCTCCCTCATTCTGCACTCGGAAATTTTATCTGAATATGACTGTTTGCAGTGTTTAGGATTCTGAGTAGCCTAATAGGAGTAAGTGGTGTTACAGAAGTGTGCGGGGTGGATTTTGTGCACCTCCAAGGTGTCATATTTGTATGCTGGCTGTAAACACTGTGCACCCACAAGCACTTGTCAGAGGTGGTGTCACTCTGCTGCTCAGTACATTCCTGCCAGGACAGCCATGGGCAGAAGCACGGTGAGACACCTTCAGAAGCACTTAGAAAAGAAGGATCACATTAGTATTTACTGAGTGGTAGCCTTCCAGAAAGGCATCGAAATCCTATGTGTTCTCTGCCTCCTTTGGTTATTTACCATGACAGGTAATTCTAAAGCTCCTGACTGAACCCATTGAGCACTAATATGATTATTGCCCAGCCACTTTAGAGGGAAGAAGGTCTGGCAATTTAAGGAGACAAAGAAGGGTGTGAGGAAAAAGCACTTAGAGATTTCACCCCTGGGCATAAAAGCACTGTGCTTAGATGTAACCTATAAGAGAAAATGAAGAGCACCATCTACTGACGCAGAAGAAAATGAACCATTTGTATACAAAGCCTTTTTTTCTTTTCTTTCACCTTAGACAAGTTGCTCGTGGCTTTTTAAATGCAGCCTTTATTCTGGATTTTGATTGTCAGAGGCAAGATATTTTAACTATTGACTCCCCTTGCTAATGGTGCTGCTAGAGAACAGGGTGTGTTTGTACATGGTCTGTTCTGACCCTCAGCAATCCCAGCAAAGAAGGGGCCTCTCGTTAGCACCCTTAATATGCATAGATATGCATGCCAAATATGTCAGCTGGCTGCCTAATCCTTATTGTCATGGCAGTTGCTTTCAGTATCAGCTTAGAAAAGCATGTTGAGCTGCCACAGGCCATCATGGTCTCTTTCCAGTGCCAGCTCCCCTCAGCTTCCTGGCTGAGAGCTGAGGGATTTGTGACAACCTTACCCGACAGATTTCTGTGCTCCATGCTTGGAACACTCCACAAACTTTAGGGACTTGACACTGTCATAGTTTGTTGTGCATGGGAGTGGATCGTGAAGGTCCCGTTGCTGTCAGCTCCTGGGCAGACTGTGCTGTATTCACCTGAGAAATTTGGAATCATCTTAAAATGAAATTGCACTTTTTTTGTTCCTCTGGCTCTAGGTCAGCCCGACCTGACCCCCTCTGCTAGGGAGGACTAACTCTATGTGCAATCTTTTTTTCTCATCACTGACTAGTGCTCCATCATCAGGGCCTCTTTTTCAGTGTTAGATTGGGCATGAAGTTGCATCATTCAGAATCTCAAATTAGTTAATTTGAGTTTGCCTTAAGGGAGCTCTGACAGAAGCGATTAGACCTGCACAGACATCTGTGTCTCAGGTGTTGCAATCCTTCTATCCTGTTACTGCCTGATGATGTGTGAAGAGGGAGCACAGCCTCATTTCCTATTTTACAGAAGCACAAGGCTCCCTCTTTTGTTGTACACCAGCACCACTTAGTGCTGAGATCTTCCAGAGGTCACTAATAGAAAAATATGTTTATATATGATCATATTCAATTTCTAAGCAAAGCCTGAGTTTGTGAGACTTTTTATTAGCTCTGTTTTTGCTCTATCTGTGCTCTTTCTTCCCTGCCTACCTCCACTTCATAGAAATTACAGCATCTTTTCCTACTGGAGTAGTATATTTGCAAGTACACAGCTTATTCACTGGAATCTAGGGTGCAATTCATGTCTTGGGCCACCCCTTGCCAGCTATCAGCCAGTCAGTTCTGAAACTATAGATCCAGCAACTGTTGCAGTTACAAATTTAAAGATTCTGGGTGTTCTACATTTCTAAGTTTCTGTAAAATCTAGTAGATATGAACAGATTGAATAAAGTCAGACTATTAACAAGGGAGACAGAATCTTAGAACTGGTTATTCTGTTTGGTGAAAAAACCACAAAAGTGATGTTCAGGATAGTGGAGTGCTACCAGCTTGGAGTTGGTTTTAGTTTGGTTTTTTTTCCTCCATTAATCAGGTGATTTAGTAGAGGCATTTTCTTCTTACAAACCTTGTTTTACAGAAAGTGAACAATCCGGTGAGTTCAGTTTAGTGCAGACGATTACAGAGAGGGGCAAGGATCTTTTTACTTGCTTATGTCCATTATCTCTGAACTGAATAAAAAAACATCTCTGGAACCATAGTGGCATCTCATTTCCTAGGACAGAAAGGCACAAGTAAACCATTGAACCATTCGAGGCTTCTGAACATGTTCTTCCTGATGTCAGAGGAATGTAAAACTTGGATGAAGCTACTGCTGCCTTACCTTGCTCCGAGATATGAACAAACATGAGAAAAAAGGAATATGTGAGACTTTTATGCATCATAAGCTTATACCAAATGATACTCCTGGCACCTTACATATTTAAATGTGACACTTTGAATACAGGCTTGAGATGTTTCATAGCAAATTATTTCTTTCATAGTCACAGAGAGCATTTGGTGGTCACTTTCTGAACAAGAAAACACCAGCTAATGCTTGTTTGCAAACAGTAGTGCCTAAGGCAAGCCGGGAGAGGGAGCACAGGCCACCTGAGCAGAGCTCCCTACGTTGTAGCAGGCAGCAGAAATTGTTCTTTGTGGCACACCAGGTTCTAAATATTTGGACAATATCCAGATGTTTTGGTCACAGTTTTGTGAATGCCAATAATCTCCATTTTTCCTCTCCAAAAGCCTCCTTGGGCTGGTACCCATGTGTAGAAGGAAACAGCAAAGTACAGAGGTGACAGCTGCAGAAGGACAGCAAGATCTTTGGGATCAGGGCACAGGGGAAAAGGAGACTCCTCTCATTTAAGGTGCCCAGCAGTCATGCATCAGTGAGGGACTAGGGCCTAAATACCTTCATCTACTATGAAAATGCATCAAGCTGAGGAAAGCACTGGGTCTTTTTATTTCCCCGTGAAGGGAAATATGTTCAAAAATACTGAATAACTTACTATGGAACAGCCCTTATGCTTATATAATTGTTTATTTACACCTGGTTTTGACTATCATCATACCCTCTGTTTTTCATACAAGAGTGGGGAAGTGTGGAGATACAACAGTGTAAAGTTTCTAAGTTTGTCACAGTGGTCTGGCAAAACCTGCCAGACAAAAGAATCATTTGCTTGCTCTATGCTTTATTTAGGCTATTTTCTTGTTTTACTGTAAGGCTTCATTGCAGATTCCTGTTCACTCAGCAAGTGAACTGAAAGAAGACTTTGTTTCTTCTTTTTTCTGTACTCAATAATTTGGTGGTAGTAACTGATTTGTCTAGTAAGGAAAATCAAATGGACAATTGGTGAGAGTTTCCATAGCTGGAATAATTTAATATTTCACAACAAAATATATTTAGGACCAGAAACTGATCTCCAGATTGGATAGAAGTGTTTGTGATCCATATTGTTTTTTACAATGAGTAGTGCAGCTGTTGTATCTTTGCATATTGACTATCAGGAATTAATTATATAGTTCAATTTTTAAAATTGTTTCATTATCCTAAAAAATGTGTGTGGGTTAAAAAAAAAAAAAAAAACAAACGCATTTTTGGGGGGCTTTTAACTTTGTATCTCTTTCTTCAGTTTTGAAGCTCAGGCAGACCTTGCAGCAAAGATGATGTTTTAGGCACAGCAGTGTGAAATAATCTCCTTCATGACACTTCTCTTCTGCAAAATTCGAGGGCTTGGTCTTAAACTGCAAGGAAAGATTTTACCTGTAAGATATAACACTCCAACAAAGTAAGGCTAAACAGAAATACAAAAGTGTTCTAGCTGTGTATTTGTTATTTGCTCCATGCCAACGACTTGCAAAACTTAAAATTTCATCTTGAAACTTGAATTTTCTCTAGGAATTACTTTTTTTTAATTATAATCTACTCATGGGAAGTTTGGGAACAAGTAGGATAGTGAGACCTTATGTGTCGCCTTGGTTTTGATGTCGCTTGTTTGTTTAGTAGTAATTCTAATACTTCTATGGATATTTTCCCTTGTATCTAGGGCCAAAAAATATCTAAATAAAAAGAGCCCTATCTCAGTGAATTCCTAGTTGCTGCCACACATTAAGTTTGTGGAAGACTCCCTGCACTGCTTCTGCAGGCACAAAGGTAGGAGGGGGAGCAGTGGGGGCCCTGGGAGGCGAGGCAGAGACGAAATCTCTGTGTCTGGAGTCAAAAACTGATCTCACAGCTGATCACGAATGGGGGGGGCAGGGCCCCAGTGCCTGCCCACGGCTGGTGTCAGCGCTGGTCCCTTGTTTAGCCCGTGTCATCCACTGAGCATTCACACTGCCAGCTCGTCCTGTGCCACTGTGGGGACACAGCTCTGACCTCTGCCCTGTGTGTCCCCTGTGGGGACAGTGTGACCTTCCCGCAGGGGCCTGGACTGCCACAGCCCCAGTGAGAGCCCAGCCCAGGGCACGCTGGAAGCCCAGGTGCTGCAGGGGACACAGCAGGGCTCTGCCAGAGGCCAGTCACTGGTGCCATTTGCATCTCATGGCTAGCACTAATGACCTTTAGAGATGTGAGTACCCCTGATAATGCCATTCTCTTGTGGTGTCAAACTTGATAGTAGCCAATTTTATATTTACCCAATGACTACATGAATAGCAATATGCACCTTTTTCTGTCTGAGTAGCTTGTCAAGACAGCTCCCAATTGGAGGTGAGAACATTCACTGTATAAGTTTTCCTCCAAAAGGTCACCTTAAATGAGATCTAAAATTTTCATTAAAATTGTTTTGATGTTTCATTTTGGAACAGCTGGAGCAAGTATTTCTTGAATATGTTCTTGAATCCCCTGTTTCAGAACCATGTTGCCATATATTTCTTCCCTTAAAACTTGTGGATATATAGCACTTACTTTTCAGAAACTCATTTTAAACAGTTGACTTTTTGTCCCCTTTGGAGTCAAAGCTTTTTGAAACCTTGGACTCCTTCAAAGGACAAAGTGTATTGTAGCTATGACTAGTCAGACTAATGTGCCACTGCAGTGTAACATGTTCTTCTGAATTTATTATCAAAACAACTTTTATTACTTCGAGTGGGTCTATAGAGGAAAATGAGAACACTAAATGGAACAAGGACTGAAGAGACAGGAGGCTATGAAACAAAAATAATACATGGATGTAAGGGAAGTGGAAAAATATGTGGCAAGGAGCAGTAATTAGGGCAACAAAAGACATATAGCAAAACAATTAATAGAATAGAAGACACCTGAATGAAAGGGGACACTTTTATAAAAAAAGAAGACCCCAAAGCAAAAGGCAAGAAGGGTTTTTTATCACTGTTGAAATGAGACGTGAAGAGATGTAGGGAGAGAGAATTGTGGTGAATTCATAAGGAAAGGAAGGTGAGTGGAGGAAGAAAGAGAAAATATTTGGTTGATGCTTCAAGCAGGTTCAAGCCAGATCTCCAGGGGCTGGAACACTTCCATCCCTTCCTGCAGCAAGCAGCAAGCACGTAGAGTAGCTGGTAGCACCTATGAGATGTGAAGTGACTTGCTGAGGACTTCAGTCAGCTGGTGCCTGCTGCCTCTCCACTGTTCAAGATGCTGCCCACCTCTGCACACTCAACAAGCCCGAGGGCACCGTAATGGAAAATGCTTTTATGGGGTATTGAGTAATGTGCTAGCAGTCAGCTCCCAGGGAACAACTCTGGGACTCTCCGTGGGCAAGAACAATGTCTCAGAAAGCACAAAGGGATTGCTGAGCACAACTAAGCAAATTAGAGGAATTAGACAGTGGTTTAGAAGACGAATGCCAAAGGTGTGAAAAAAGGTCATTGACCTTTCATGATATGCAGCCCTTGTTAGCAGCACTGCTGCACAGTGAATAATCCTTTCTTCATGTTGCTTGCCTGACTGGCTGATAAGCCCATTTGAACCTTTGCAATTCAATCCAATACAATTCACCAAACCTTCTTCAAATCTTAATTCTGTTCCCTGCTCCTATTCCCTGTTTCAGCTCTGTAAGAAATAAGTGAGGCTAAAGCCTATATTTAATTTTCATGCACAAATTAAAGGCTAGATAACTACACTGCACAGACTCCTTGTAGTAGTAGGTGAGCAGTCCTTTTGATAGTGAAAGCAATGGGTGGCTGAAGATGAGGTGTCCTGGAAAATTAAATTTCCTCTGGAGGGTCTTGGCAGCAGGGTTCCAGGCTCCATATTAGTACCTCTCAGCCAGTGTCCTGGACCTTAGTCTTTCTCCTTTTAATTCCTGAGTAATCTAGGTCAAGAAAGACAGTGAGAAATCAGCTCCCTTCTGAAGGTCAGGAAGAGAACAACTGCAAGAGCTCCAAGTAAATCCAGATCAAACTCTTTTAGCAGCAGCCACACAAAAGATGTAGGGAGTTGCTTGGTGCGTTCATAAACTAACTGCTCGAACAAATACCAGCAAAACCTATACAGAGAAGGGTTATAATTGCAATTCTAGGCTGAAAAAGGAACCTAATTCACAAGTCCTTCACTACTGGGGTTCTGAGAACAGGTGAATGCTGCTTCCCTCTTCACCCACACTTTTATTTTGAATGACAATTTGTAATGAAGGAGTAAACTTGCTTGTGCTAAAGAGAGCAGGCTCCAGGAGGTCTGGTGACAGGACACCCCAAATGGCTAGAGCACGGTGTGCCAGAGCGAACAATTGTCCCCTTCAGTGAGCTATTTTGAATTCAGGAAAGGTGGGATGTGATCCTCTGGAATACTAAATATTGAATTCAGGGCAGGCAGTATAATTTGAGATGAACTCAGCCATTATGATATCTCATCATTTGGTCAGTACTGGCAACCCAGGACTTAAATATTCTTAAAATAGTTCTGTATGTTCTTTGCAGCTACATTCCAGCTCTGCTCTTCTTGGCTCTAGCACTTGCCTCATTACCATGCTGCTGTAAGAGGGAGCACAAAGAGCAAACTTGCTTTTATTGTTAGTGAATCTGAAACGCTTCTGCACTTGGAGAACCCTTGGGTTTGCTTCTAGAGTTTGTCTGAAGTCTACAGATACATGCAGAAGGGATGGGGGATCCCATTAATACTACAAAACTAGGTAAATTCTAGGGTTTTTACAAATCCATTACCCAAGAAGTGACAGAGTCTGGAAATTCTCTGACTGAGGGAAATGGCTGGTTTGTCTATTCTGTTCCCTTTTTGCTTTGCAAGAAATAGCTGTCTTGGACCTGGGAATCTAAGTAGGTGATACAAGCAATTTCCTCCTGTGTCTTCTTTTATTCTTCTTCATGCAAGGCTGTCCAAAGAAGAATTGAAAACCTGGATTACTTCTCAGTATGTAGATATCCACACTTTTTTTAACATCTAGTTTTTGGAAGCTATTTTAACACACAAGTAGCTTACAAATCTACCTTAAAAACAGAAAATAGCTTACAAGCCAGACAGGTATGTGTGTGGGTTTGAGTTTGGGATTTCTTTTTTCTCACTTCTTGCAAAACTACTGCAAATTGGAGAATGCCACTATATTGAAAATGACTGTGAAAAAGACTTGGTTTTGATGATCATCTGTCTCCAAAATGAAAAAAATCCCATTTCAATACTCTTGCCTACATTTTCAACTTTGGTGCAAAATAACTTTATTTCAAAGTTTTTGTGTACCATAGACTAAAAGTTATTAATGTTTTGGGGAAGTTTCCTTGGGATGAAAAGCAACATGAACACTTTCTTCTTATTTGCTTAAATTTTTTTGTCACTTGAGTTTTTGAAAATCTTCCTGTCTTAAATCATAGAATTAAAGAGTAATTGGGGTTGGAAGAAATTGGGTTTAAAGGTGACCTAATCCAACCCCCCTGCAATAATCAGGGACATCTTCAACTAGATCAGATTGCTCAGAGCCTCGTCCTACCTGACTGTGGGCACCTACAGGGATGGGGCATCTATCACTTCTCTGGGCAACCTGCTCCAGCGTTGTACACACAGAACAGAGAGCAGTGAAATGCAGTTCTGTGCAGAGCTTTCTTTTCAGCAGTTTGGTTGTGCCAGCAACACAAGGTTGTTTTACCTGTTAGCTTCGAATCTTGACACACGACGGAATCATAACTCCTGGTACGTTGTATGGACAGAAATTAAAGAGATCTATAGGAACTGTTTGTCTCTTGGTCTTTTAGCTGTTTTCCTGCTAGATGCTGTGCAGTGTGTCCAGGCTGTCATGACTCCTGGTCAAGTGGCTGAGGACATCCAAGAGCAAACCTGCTTGGAAAAGAAGTAGTGTGGAGTACAGTCTGTGGCATGGACTGTGCAGGGTGGCTCCACCAAGGTCAGGCAAGTATGCAAATTCCTGACTGCTTTTACTAATGCTGGCTAATATAAAACCAACAGGAATTACAGGAGCTGCTAGCCATTTTTGGTGGTAGTGAACAACGCCACATTATTTTAGCAGAAGGGGAAAGAAAAAGCGGTGAATTGTGGTGTTCAGTAAATCCTGCATATTGATGGTGTCAAGGTTTAACCCTGGCTGGTAACTAAGTACCACATGGTCTGAGAGTAAGTATGAGGTTGGTCCATGGTCACTGAATATCTCTCTTGAATTTTTAGCTGTCTCTAAGAGCACTGATACTTTCACAGCGGTAACTAAATATTATTTGAAGTCCAATGAAAAAACCCAACATCTAATCAACAGTGTTAATGAATGAAGGCATACTGAAAGCCAGCATCCAGATAGTACTTGACACGAATGGTAAGTCTAAAAAATATGCTGCTGTGAGAAGTGCTCACTGGATCAGCTGGGTGGTCAGTACAGCATGCAAATTATATTTGCTTGAGGTACTCATCTTAGGATTTCATTATTTTGATTGAAAAGAAGAATTATTGGTGGCTTGTTAAGATAATTTGTATTAAAGCACTTAAAGGGAAAGGCAACTTGATTTTTCTACAGCCCAAAGACAAAAAACCACCCTGAAATCTACAAAATACTTCTAAGGATACCAACATTTGAAATAAAATTAGTCCCTTTAAATTCATAAGACCTGGGGATTGCCTTTATTCCAGGCAACTGAAATACTCAGTTGGCTCTGAGACTGGCTTGCAAGTTGCTACACAAAATTAAATTTTAAAGCTCTCAAGAAAAAAACCAAGCAAGGCTTATGCTACCTGCATGCTGTGCTAAACCAATAAGTTTTTCAGTGTAAAATGCACTGTGTCTGTAACATCCTGGCAAGGTACAGGAAGAATAGGAAGAGAACATAATTATTTTTTTTAGTTCAGGGTCATTCATCTTTCACTCTTGATTCTCAGTCCTCTAATATTCATATCCATATATAATAAGGGATCTCTTGATGGCTGTAAATGTGATCTAGCAGATGATTTTCTTTGAAGCTGGAAAGAACATGAAGGGAACCTGGAGTTATTTCATGCATTATTTTATAGTTGCATTGGAAAATGTACATATTAAAAGACTGGAGTTAGGTTTCCTTGTAATTGAGTTGTTATGTGTATATTTTAGGCAAGGATTTTAAAGTTCCTGGGATGCCAGAAAGACTAATGCTGTCTCAAAAACTAGATGTATACAGAAGTAACTATCAGTATTACATTGCTTGCCAAACATTACTCCAAAAACATGAAAATAGGAATAAAGGACAATTTTTTTTACATATTCTAAATACTGCAAAAACTACCCATGTGACTACTTAGTGTTCTGGACTAATATCCATTTGCATACAGGCTTACATGTATATGTGTGTGTAAACATTGCTTCATGTCCCAGTTCTCACTGTCAGGTCCCCAGAGTAACTCAGCAGTTTACAGGCATAATTACTATAATATTTATGTAAGATTTGTCATTGTTACAATTTATTGCTTTTTCTGCCCAGTGGGCTCCTTTCTTTGAGGGCAGGAAGGATCCTGGAAGAGGGACTATATTTATCTGTGGTTGCAAAGTGTCAGACACATAGTCGGTGGAACTAAAAATGAACTGATAACAGATAAGTCCTTTGTCTTCTGTCCTGATACTAAATAAAGGTTTGGGCCTCATGCAGATCTATTAAGCTATTTTCAAGCAATCTTCTTTTGGGAAAGCACTAAGCTGAAGTACCTTTTACTCACCTTTGTCTTCTTCAGCAGCACAGCTACCTAGCCTATAAATGGTACCTTTTATTCCCCTCATGTTTAAACATTTCCTAAAGTTTCAATATACTAATTTCCAAACCTGTTCATCTGAGTCGTTGTTCCCTCTCCAGCACTTAGAATGCAAATGCTGTGAAATAGTGTTGCATTAGAAAGTGCTAATTAGCTCAACATGAAACACTAAAATGAAGAGAGTGTAGGCAGGTTATCTCCATCAACCTACCAGATTTTTTCCTAATAACTTTCTCATTAATTTAGAAATACATTTTCTAGTCTCTCATGGCTGTTGAATGAGTCCTACAACAGTTAAATAATATGAAAAGACTGAATGCTTTGCAGATCTCTAAACGGCCACTTGAAGTTATTTAAATCTTACAGCTGCTTTTCTTAGATAGTATCTTCTGATAATTAAACTAAGCCTTTTGAAAGCTCATCTTTCTTCCTTTTGAATATAAAAGGAGATCAAAACAGAGTATTTCATGGGAACACAGCAAAATCTTAAATTATGGAAAGTTCCTGCCTCCCATGAATAAACCAGAGATTGCAACAGGCTCAGGGGGAGCGAGTTGAGTTTTGTAGCTGCCAGTAAGACCCTTGCTGCTTCAGTGGTAGGAAGGAAAGGGTGATTCTGAACCATTCTGCTTAGCCTCACACCAAAAGGGAATTTGTTCCCTTATTTCCAGCATCAGCAGTCAACAGAAAACATTCCCACTTGGATATTTTAGGATTTGAGATGGACTTAGAACTTTTCAAACATTTTCCTAAAGCTTTCTTAAAATACTGTTTCACATCTTAGTAGAACATTAGAATAACAGGATTAACAAAAGAAAGTTGAGTCACAGAGAAGCTTCTGGCAATGTATTGTTATCAGCTTAGGGTTGTGTGGTTTATAATGATAAACTGCTGGGACTTTCTTACAGTTTCCCTGTTTTCCAGACTAAAGGAACACTGCAGAACAGCTTTGTCACGCTGAAGTTTCAAGACCCAACTTTAATTATTCAGCATACTTTCTTTGCATTTGGGTAACGTGGACAGCAAGTGAGAAAACAGCGTGATGTCCTTCAATAACATTACTGGGGTGTCTCTTTGTTCAGATTATCGGGATTTCATCAAAGCAACAGAACAGAAAATGTGACAAATTCAGAAAAAAAGAAGGAACCTGTAGCAAGAACTGGAGCAATGAAGAATTTGGGCTAATTCATCAAATCTGGCATTGCCAGCAACTGGTCACCTCTGTGCATTAAATCAAATTTTCCTTAATTTACACCTGGGAGATACATTTAAGAGGTATTTAAAAATATATTTTAGAGGGAAAAAAAAGTAAAATCAGCTGCTACTTAGTAATATTTGACTTATTTTCTTCAGCTTAACAAAGGGTCTACCAGCTCAACTCAGGTTTACCAAGAGGGTTCAGAAATACTTCGTTGAAGACTCTTTGCTTTATCTCAGCCTTTATTTTTCAGATTATGTTGGGACAAAGTAGGAAACATGCATTTTGTCATGACTCAGAGCAGCTGTTGCAGGTGTTGTTCCTTGGAATTTGTGGGATCTTACACTGATTATGGCATGAGAAAAGAATTGCTCAGGAAATCAAGTTACATATGTCCATATGCAAAAAGCCATTGCTCAACTTTAATTGGGTAGGATAACAAGTGAAAAATGGCCTTCATTAGCACAATGTTATTTTCAGGATATTGGTAGGGATTAGGAGTTTCTCCAGAGAACATGCAGACCACATTCATCAACAGAAAGCAACAGCAACTCTCACTTCAAGAAAAACTTCTGATTTACATAACTAGCCTTGAGTCATGATGCAGGTTTTATAAATGGCTTTGTCAATCTAAAAGATGCTTGCTATTCAGATTATGAAGCCCCTGTGAGTACAAGCCCATTTCTCTGAATAGAGAGACCATGAAAACATCAGTAACTCTGGCATAAAACTGATGTATTGGGTAATAATGTTTCACGTAGAACCTGGTGCTTCATTTATCATCAATGTCTGCAGCTAGGTTTGGCACAGGTTACAAATGAAACCCTGAATGCTTCAGTCACATCACAGATGTTAATAAAATGGCATAATAGAGAGGTTGAGCGAGATGAATTTGGGATGTAATGACTCCTTCAAGCCAAATGCTCATGAAGATTAGTGGAGGAGGATGGAGGGGAATCTCTGCTTTAGAATTATGCTGAGCATCTTCTTACCAATAGCAAATTGATCAATCTGCTGTGGAAGAAGTAAATAGATACAAGACAGGTTTCTTACCTAACTGAATAATATATATATTATATATATATAATATAATTCCACTCATTCTAGCAGCTTTGACATATCACTAGTTGCTGGTTTTGTACATTAATTTTCCCTACACGCAGATCAAAATCGCGGGGAAAGGTAGGAGCTAAAATCCAGCAGAATGCAGATTTGGTAGGAAAGGTGAAATGGGGCAGAGAACAGGATAGGAAAGAAAGGGTGAAAAAAACAGGATTCAGGAAAGTCTAAGGATAAATTTAAAGCTTAAATGCAAAGTAACCCATATAACTGAAAGCTGGAGTGCTTTTTTTTCTCTTACAGTAATCCATGTGTGAATTAACAGTGAGTGACTTAGAGAGTAAAGAGTTAAGCCTGCTTGACCACAGCCTGGATCTGGAACTCTGACCAAGCCCTAGAGATTTAGCTTTATTTCCTTAAGAGCTCTTGGCATGTGTCTGCAGCATGGGAATAAGGCTGCTTCCTGACTCGTGTCACGTGTGAGCAGTTAAGTATGGCAGGAGAGGCTCATGCATGGGAGGTCAAGGCTATTTAAGTTGCTAGTCAGGGCGAAAGCCAACTGCAGCCTGGCCACTTTCCTCAGTTAACATACTCTGCTTTGTATCTGAAAGCAGCTGAGACAAAATTAAAGTAAGCAGTGCCTCCTGTGAAGCATACCTGCCCTTGCCTTTATGTACCTTTAAATATTCCAGTCCCTGATCCTTCTTCCTTGCCAAATGCTCTGCTCCTGGAAGGGACAGAGGCTTTCAGAGGTGTCCATTAGAGCAGTATGTCCTTACCTAGAACAATATCTTATATCTGTCACTGTTCACATTGCATTCAGACACAGGAACAGCAGCAAGGCTGTAACAGGACTGTCAGACAATGTATCTGAATTTCTGTAGGAGGTTGTGTAGACGCATCTGTAGGCTCCTGTGCTGTATACTTCTAATTAACTACTGGGCAGTGGGGTTTCTTAATTTCTCGCCATTCCACTCGTTAGAAAGTATTTATAGAAAAAAAGGGAAGTAGCTATATAAACTGCAGAATTCTAGCAAATGTATCAGGTTCCTTTTGAATTGCTTCTGAGATGCAATGATAAATCTTACCTGATGCTTTATGCCACTCTCTTTCTAAGCAGAAAACTACTTTTAACAAGAATGTAGGAGAGCATGCAGTTTCATTACTTCTCACACTGAAATCTCAGATTATAGTTAATCCTGTGCTTTTCAGATTTACAGTTTTGATTCCCCCAGGACTACAGATCTGCTCCTGAAAGCTTTTCTCTCCCTCCTCTCTCATCTTGATCCCACATGCTGTTCTTCAAGGTGACACACCACTCTTCAAACATAGGAGGAGGTGGGGAAGGAGGGGAGGGGAGGAATCATTCCATTTTAAATTGGTGCAAAATGAAATAAGACTTTAAAACGTTACAAAGAAAACATTTAATCTCCCAATGTATTAAAGGGCCAGCACATCCCCACCTTCTGCATCCCCCTAATCCTATTAGATAACACCAGGAATAAGCAGCTGGCACAATAAAAAATGCCAAATAAATGACTTTGAACTGCTTGAAAGTATGAGCAAAAAAACTTGAGATAGATAAAAAGCACTGGGAACGTGACAAGAATATGAGTATTTGGCCCCTGGTCTCATGTGTAATGGCTGTCACTCAAGTGTGTCTAGTTTAGACTTGGGAAGATATTCATTCCAGGCTTGACTTTTTGATCTGGGTATCATCTTGCATGAAAGTTTTCATGAATTGCTTTCTTTCAGTAGTTTGATGATATTTCTTTCTTGGCTAAATGAAGAGAAGTATTTATGTGAGCTCTGCAATTTGAAAATGTTTTTAAGGAATACGATCATCTGAGTGCCTATCTCTGCTTTTCAATGTGTCCTGTAATTCACTAGTCAAGAATGAGGAAGTGGTGAAGTGCTGCTGATACCTGGTGCCCCTGTTCCTTCAAATACTCCTTCCAGCAGAATGCTCTGGTGAGTGTCCTGGTAATTGCTGGGGTTTTGGTTTTTTAATCTGATGACTCTCCATTCATGAAGTTCAAAGTATGTACATAGCTGTCACTTCTGCCTCTCATTCCACAGAGGAAACTAAGACAGACAAGAGAGGAAAGACCTGCATTCAAGGAGACAATGTTAATGCATAAATACAGTTTAGGTTTTAGTCCCTGTGTTTTCTCTGGTGACGTGTTCCTGTCTCAAGTTCTCCAGCAGAGTAGGGTTACTCACTCCCTAACAAAGGAAAGTGTTGAGGCCATACAATATTCCTCTCAGATGCCAACTGCAAAAAGCTTCCCAGGTATCTAACCCCAAGCCAGTGAACCTACACTTGTAAATCACATCTGTACCAACACAGATTTTCCAAAATTTAGTTAATTTGTAATGTAACTGACCTTTTGAAAAGTCAGATGCAGCTGAAGACCTCCTACATCCTTATTCCACTATGGCAATATGGATAAACTGTATCAAGAATTTCTTAATGGGGTTCCTTTTTAAGGTGAATTAAGGCCTTGGATGAGGTGGTTGGGTTTTTTCCACCCCACTTAGGACATAAATGACTTTAAAGCAAAACAATTACCCATGACTACCCATGGCTGTGACTATGCCAGATGCACGAGTTGCCACAATTGTAATGCAAACAAGAAACTTAGCATATGATGTCCTAGAAGAGGCTTGTGATGTGTTTTACTCCTAAACAGAAAGCAGTACAACTTTAAGATTCAGATCCATTCCTGGTAACTTTTTGCACACTTTCTTAAAATTAGGCCAAAGTATGCCTCTCCCAGCTACAAGCAGAGCCCAAATTCAGGAAGCAGGGAGGAAAGGGAAGGACAGGTGAAAAGGTTTCATTGTTATAAAACAGATCCACAGATTAGAAAGGAGGTGAAAACACACACCTGTGACAGGAATGTTTTAAAAAAATAACTTTGTCTAGATAGCAAATGTACACACCTTTTCTTCAGAAGTCCTTTTTGCTTCAGAGCACTTTGTTAAAGTTGAATATTAGTAAACAGGGAAGACATTGGCGGAGACTGATACCTCTTGCAAGCTTTAAGACAAAATCCATACATATGCCATCACTGTTTGCTGATTGCATGGCATAAGTGTGGCAAGGAATATAGGATTTCATTTCATTTTGAAACTTTGATAAATGAGAAGTCACTTTGAGTGAACTGATATGCAAAATACATGATTTGTCCACCACCTTGCTACTACCAGGATTTCTAGCAGCCACGGGTTTCTTATTTGCTCCAAGCCCATGACTAGAGCATGCCTTTAAGCCAAAACAGGAGTGATGTATAGGATGGTAAGGAAACTTGGGAATTATTCATGGTCATATTGGGTCTCAGGCTGCAGATAAGCATAGGATTTCAGTGTCCATGACTGCTGTTGTAGATTTGAGGCTTTAAGATCATTGTGAATTTAATGCTCTTTCATTGCATGCCAGACAGTTGTGGGAGTTTTTCTCTTTTCTTTGCTGGAGAGTCTTCACTTAGCAAGGCTTCCACTCAGAAGACTGCCTTCAAACTTGTTTTCCCTATCATGTTCAGAGATGATGTCTTTAGTTTCAGCCTGTGTGTGCTCAGAATACAGGGTTAGTTTCTTCTGGGTGTTGTTTAGGAGGTGCCTGTTCCAGTAGACTTCAAACACAGCATCAGACAGAGACTTGAAATCGAATGTAAAATCAAGTAGTGCTGATGTGCCATATTTAACATAGGCTGTGCAGGGAAATCAACCTTAAAAGATTTGTGTGTGTTGTTCTGCTCCTTCTCTAGTTCTTTCAGTTAATGTTTCAAAATCAGCCCTAGGTTTTCATGGTAGCTTAAAGAATCATTCATATCCTGGTGTAATTGCTTATTAGCATTACTGTACTTAAAAACAGCCTCTATCCTAAGCCCTGTTAAGATTGTGGAAGCAGCACTGTTATTATTGTGTAGCACTTGTCGATTACACAGCCTTGGAGTGGGGAGATGCCCAACTGTTGTTCTACAACAACTAGCTTAACATCACTGGTTTGTGTGGAGGTCAGTGGGAGAATCCTGTTCATTTTGTAATTCACACAATTTATTCTGTGAAAAGAGTTTTTTAGGGGAACCTACGTAAACTAAACCTCTCACATCCAAAAATGGTCTAGCTTTGATTAAGCCAAAGTCCTGTTGTATCCATCATCCACTGAAGAAAGTTTGTGCGATCTGCCTTTCTACAGAGCCAAGTGCCGTAGGACTCACTGTCATTTGGAGCACTTCCACTAGCACCAGCCAGTGGGGGCAAAGCAGCAGGTACTGCTTCGTGCTCTCACCTAAGAGGGTGCCCATTACACTGAGATAATGAAAATATGAAACCCTGCTCAAATGTTAATAAGTGTCAAAGCACTGGAGAAACCTAACTCCAAGCTAGACCATCTTTCGAAAGTCCTTTGACTGGTTCTTGGTTTCTTCAGAGGGTGAGAGAGCTATTGCATTTTCCAAGCTTTTCAAGGGCTTAGAGATTTCAAAGTGAATTATTTCCAAGTAAGTTAATGCTGTGCTTAGTTTAATGCGGACCTGCAAATGATACTTCTAAGTACCAGGCAGTGCTGGCGCTACATGAACTGTGAAATACTTCACAGCAGCAAAATACCTACAGCAGCCAGCACACCTTTGTGCTCCTAAGGCTCTGGAGCATTCCTGAAAATGTTAAATTCAGAGTCACCTCGTCAAATGTTATAGCCAGAAATAGCCCTATGCACATTAGTTTCTTGATTCAAGAAAACTGTACCTTTTTCTGCATGTATTTTAGCAAAAAAATAGCTAGATATTTCTTCACCAAAAGCTGAGAGCCTACAGAACTGTCTGAGATGTGACTAATTCATGGACCTTGGGAAGACACACAACTAAGGAAAGTGAGGCAAATAATTCTTTTTGCAAATTTATGTGTAATAATCACTGCAATGAGTGAAAGTTAGGACAATGGGAAGCAGCTGGCTGCATTTAGAACAGACCAAAGAATATATTAATACTTCTGCACTACAGGTATAATTCAATTTACCCTTTTAATGCTCATAGCCCGAACAATCATAACATTCTTGTGCAAGAGGCATAGAAGAAGAAGCAGGTGGAGAAAAGATGGAGCATTTCAGCTAATTCATGAGAACTGAGGTTTTAGAGTAAACTCTTGCTTTTGTAGTCAAGACAGGTATATTTTCTATGAGGAAAACATTATTTATTGCCTTTTCCCTTTTTAATCAGTAGAATTCTCCCAAATTTGGCATAGTAATTAGTCTGAAAGCTTCATGGAATAACAGACATAAACTTTTATCATATTATATTTAATTACGTATGTCATACTTCCATTTTATAATTACCTTTCATTTTTAAGGTTATGAAGATCACTTTAATGACTCTTCAATTATTTTTTAATTAATTGGTTTTCATTTCCATGCTCCCTTATTAAGGATGTCTGCAAATTACTTTGTGGATGAGTAAGGAGGAGTATTGCAGAAGGTTCTGCTTCTGTTTCCCTTTCTGAAAAACAAGCTGGTGAAATAGAGTCAGGGATTCAGCAGAAATAAAAAGCTCACACACATGATATTTGGAAAATAGTTGGTAACTATAATTTTAGCTGTGGTGATAGAACTGAATTGATGGCCTAGAAACAATACCCTTGGGTGAGTATTGAAGCTTATAGAAATCACTTTGCTGAATGGCTTGAAGTATAGGAGCTCCAGATCTAGACCAAGAATCCCACCCAGCTCCTGGACTCTCATGATTAAATCAGAAGGTGTTTTGTTCTTGGTATTAGGGGAAAAAACCACAACAACCAACAACAAAACATAGTGTAAATGGAATTTTTTACATATTTGAGACAAAGAATTCAGATAGAGGTAAACTACTTTTATTTGCTCCAGCTCTAAAATGGCTTCCCAGGAAAAGTATGGCCTGTCACAGCAGCAGGGATACAGCATGCAGTTATACTGTAGAAGTTGCTTGTGATGCTACTTTGCCTTTTGAACTGATAAACTAAGTTTTAATTACTGAAGTGCTGTGTCTGAAGGCAGCCAATATTTGACGTTTCAAGGGCTGATTAACATTTCCTGTGACCCATAAAACTGTGCATTTTCTCTTACGTTGCAAACACCCTGGGAAAAAAAAAAACGCTATTTATTTTCCCAGATGGTGAAAAGGAATCTGCATCCCACTCGTAATCAGTAAATCATTTACTTTGATTATTTCTGGTGTTTGGATTCCTCTATCACACTGCATTAGTCCTACATGGAATAACAATGCTCTCCTGAACTAGAGAAGAGTAAATAGCAGATGGGAAGGGGTAGCAGTTCAACAGTCTATAAAATATGTATGAAAATGATCAAAATTCTTAAAAGTTATTAAGGCTTTTTGAAATAGCTGGAGGTTCACTAAGCAGAACCACAAGCTATGACCTGAAAGAGATGCTCTTACACTCAGCTTCAGAGGTAGACAGACCTAAAGCCAAGCTGATTAAATGGACTCCAAAGACAACAAGAAGTCTTGTTTTGGCATGTGAAACTATGGAAGTGTTGCAAATTGGAGATTTCTATTACAAAACTGAATGTCTGGTTAAGAACATGAGCTTTTTGCATAATTTGGATAAATACAGGTGCTCAGGAATTCTGGTAGTTTAAATGTGCCTCATCCTCAGAATATGAATGTATCATTATTGCAGCTGTTTTTACAAAGAAATACCAATCTTTCCTATTACAAAATAAAAAAATCAGTCTCAGACTAAGATTTGGGTCATAAAAGGTGTAGTTGAAAATGAAGCTTTTTAAGAAAGCAAGGCTAATGCAGAGATTATTTCAAATTCAGATGAAATCAATTCACTGTAATTTTGTATGCATATTAAGTAGAAAGACAATTTGGGGGGGAGGAGGAGGAGGTAGGAGCAAGTGAGACATAGTTGAAAACTAATACATCCCACGTTTCACCAAATCAAGGAGCTGCAGGAGCAATCTGGTATGGACTTAGAGCACTGCCTGCCTACAACAGACAGCCAAGCTGCTCAGGAGAAGCCTCGGTGTTCCATGCTGATGGAGATGGTTCAGAGATGTGCCAGGAGCTGCTGCTCAGGTTGAGTAAAAGGGAGAGCTCGCAGTCCATGCAGGAAGCAGGTTACCTCCCAAGTACTACAGCTTTACACGTAACAAGGTCTGTCTCTGCTCTGTTTTCACTGCAGTACTCAGGTGTAAAAGTGCATATATAGGCATGATGTTCTCATCATACGGAGAAGAGCCAGCATCGCTGTTTTAGAGTTAGAAACTGAAATGCAGAATAGTTCTCTGCTCACTCCAGTGCTAACAAACACCTAAATTCCACCCTGCTGTACCTCATACAGGAGGATCTCTGCATATATGAGAAAATGAGGGAGGATTTTAGATTTTTTGGTTATACTACCTGTGGCTGAAAGGAAGTCCTAAAAATGGGTAAACTGAGCTATTTGAGGGGTTTGGAGTAGCTCTGTGAAAGCTGCAAGGAAGAAGAGTCTGATTTATCCCTCCTCTAATTTCACCTCTTTCCTGCCTAAATCTTGCTCAGCCTCTTCCCACCTGCCCCAACAGATGAATTTCTCTACTGCACTCCTGTAAAAGCCCAGAGGAGAAAAGGAAAGGTAGTGTATAAGCAGTAGAGGCCCTCAGAGCATGTAAGGGATGAAAAAGGTATTGGAAAGTTGAGAGATAGCCTGAACCAAACAAATCTCTCCTATTTACCAGACTAATTGCAGAATCTCTGAAAGCTGTTGTTATCCTACAACTGAATACAAAAGTATATCCTGGCTCCCACTTGTGCCAGTAGAAATGGCTCTGCAGATAGTTGCACATGTGAAAACACTTCAGATCAGTGAGGTAGTTGTAATTATGTTTCTTGTCTTCCAAGCAGAGCCATGAAAAGTACTTTAGATTAAGGACCATCCTAGATTGTAGCCATGGGGATTGACTTGCTATTTATTGATTCTTGTGGATCCAGAGACAGGCTGTTTGTGGGGAATGTGCTTGTTCCAGGTATGGAAAAGGGGATGCATGAGCCTGGCTATGTCAAGGCCATGCTTTCAGCCCTATGTGTTTTTCATGTGACAAAAGCCTAAAATCCTTTTCAGTTTGAGTCACTGGCTATTTTTGTCACTACTTTAGCAGGTTCCTATCCACTGTGGTATTCTTCACGGGTTTAAAGTTGTGAGCACCAGCAGAAGAAAGAGTCTATATTTTTGACTCAGTAGTGAAATTATTTCTGTCAAATTTCTATAACCATATAAGACCCGTAATAGATGCTCTTATCAAAAAAATGGCTATAATTTTTTTTTGTCAAGTAAAAGAAGTTCTGTGATTAAGCTACTTCTGTAAAGATCACCAAAAGAAGAACAAAACAGGTTCCAGCTGGAAAGAAGAGTATCCTTCTGCATTTAAAAGTAATTTTCTGTCTGGGATTCTTGTTCTAAACTGTAAAATCTCACTTGCTCTAGGTACGATCCCTAGTGTTAAACATGCAATATACACTCTGAAATTTTAAATTGCTTACTTCCACAGACCAAGTTGTTATGCTTTCCAGCCTTTATTGGCATTAAAAGTGAAATCCCCATAAATATCAGTGTGGGTATTAAGGACAATGGAAATAAGTCCTGTGTGATGCAATCCTGCAGGTTTTGTGCATTCTGGTCATGATCCACCAAAGCACTGCCTAGCATATATTTTGTCTTATATGCAGCTATTGAACTCAGCAGGGATATTTGCATAGTTAAAGGTAAGGATGCATTTGAGCACTCAACTGGATTACATCCAGAGCAATTCTCAGCTGTCAAGATCCTGTTTACTGTGCATAAAGTAGCAGAACTTGCAAGAGAGAAACACTGATGTGTCACTGCAAAGCACTGCTTTACTCTTCAGAAACCACCAAAGTAATTACTTACATATAACCACAGCTGGTCAGGAGCCTTCCTCCCAGGCTATAAATACGTATTTAACATACAGGGGAGTTTTAATGTACAGAACAGTGCAATGCAACTAACTACTTAAATTCTCAGTCTTGAATGTTGATAAGATAAAGATTAATTTCAAAGGAAAGACTTCTACCCACAGAAATCCACCTAGTGTTGAGAACACAGCCAATTATTCTAAATAAATGCATACATTTGATCAGATTTGGACCAGTTTCTTGAGAGCTGGATCACTGTTACCCAAATGAAGCTGTCCCTACCACCACCTTACCTCACCTACGTCTTGCTGGATTTTCTTCTGTTAGCACATCACTTCTACTCACTGCACTTCTCTTAAAGAACTCGTTTTGTCCTTTGTTTTGTGATTCAATAAAGTTTACTTCTAGACCAGTTATTCTTGACTTTCATGCAACTCATAGCAAAGTCTTTCCTTCATTCTAAAATCATTCTCTTCCTTAAAAAAGTGCAAGGGGAAACAGTTTTCAGACAAAACATTAGGCAAGTCTTTTTAATCAACTACTGTATTAGGTTTTGGGTTTGGTTTTGGTTTTTTAAATGTTGTTTAGCTCTAATATTATTTTTATATGATAGATCCCATGAAAAATCAAATATTTTCAGTCAGTCTATTGTTCTTAAAGTTTAAATATACCACATTGAACAGGAACATTCAACTAGCCTAATGACTGCTACTAATAAATAAACAGATTTGTGGTATAAGAATCCTGCAAATCTGCCCTTTCACTGAAGAAAACATCCAAATATGCTTAAGAAGAAAAGAATGCAATTCAAGTTTGCCCTTGTCCATTAGTAATATTAAAAAAAGCACTAATAACACTTATTTCTTCATTAGAATCAAAATAATAATGATCAAATAAAAGGTCAGACAGTGCCAACAGGGAGAAAAATATATATTTGTAACAAGTATATCAATCTCATACCTTCACACTGGACATGTAAGTTCTTCCAATGAGTTTTAGTTCCAAAAAGTACAATTCAAAAACAGATTGTGAAGACATTGTTTAACGTGGCTGCCAAGTTAGAAAAGTGGCACCTCCCGTATAAACACAAAGTGTAACTTAGCTTTTTCTCTATGAATCTGCTGGTTATGCAGAAAGTACACAAGCTTTTCAGTTGCTTATGCAGGGATTCTCAGTGGAAAAATAAGGTGCTAACCACAGAGGCAATGTAAAGCTAAACCATTCTTAGAGAGGCTGGTAAGAGATGGCAGAGATGGGAAAACTTAGCAAAATAAGTAATGAAGTAATGAAATAAGCCCATGGATACCATCAATCTTTAGGTAAATAATTTTAAAACAACCTTTAGCCTTAGGGAGATCATGTTTCATTTAGACATAGCATGAGCCAGCTGCATCAGCAAATCCATGCCTCAAGGGTTACCATTTATTCTGATGTTGAATGTTAGAGCTCCAGGCAATGAAAATTACTGATCAAAATCTGTATTTTTAAAATGTTTGCACTGGGGTGATAAACTTCAGTGAGCTATAGTTGATGTTTCTTGGGATAAGGAAACATATAAGTAACATAATGGTCAGGGTTTTAGCTGTTTGTGAACCTCTCTGTCTTGATCACAGCTCACCTAGCAGATCTGTCCTTCATGTCGGAATAACATTTCATGGTCTAGCATGTAACCAAAGACCATGCTCTGATTCTTTGCTTGTGGTTTTTTTGATTCAAGAGCTCAGTTAACAGAGCCTCCCTCATTTGTTTCCAGTTTTTAGCAATCCAGAAGGGCTGTCTGTAAGCAAGACCCTTACAATGGGACTGTCAGCATGGCTGCAGTAAGAATACTGCATGGTGCAAAGGGGGATGCTGAGGGAGTACTGGTGTGTTAAACACACAGAAAACTCCCCAACCTTTTGCAACAACAACCTTTTGCAACCAATACAAGTTAAGAAGAGAAGATCTCACAAGTGCAAATCATCTAATCCTCATTCATCCCAGACACTGCCTACTTATTGGAAGCAATTACTTCTGAAAATTGAAATGCTTGAATTTACAGGGGATGGGTAACAAAAAATTGCATGGTAAGAGATACAACCTCCAATTTCATTAATGCTGTGTATTACCTCTTCTGGACCTCTTGTTCCTCCTTGGAAAAGAAGTTTTAAAATCTGAGTTGTAAAAAGTTTTCATTCTAAGTGTTGAGGAATATTTTACTTCTGTAGCCCAAGTCTGAGCTGACTTAGCATTTATGACAGACTCTTTGAAGACTTAAGAGGCTTAATCCTCTGAGTTTTGGCAATGATTGTAATGGTTGTCCCCTTACAGTGAGTCCCAAATCAGGGAATAAACAGTCCAAATGGCCCTGCTTTATTGAGGACATTTTAATACTGGGCTTGCCTATGCCAAATCAAGCTCAAGCAATTAGTCTGATATATAAAGTGCTTGAGCAGGATCTGTGTGCTTAAGGAGAATGACATAGCACAATGCAGAGTTAAATTGTTAGGGAACTTGTTCTGATGCAAAGGGCTGCCCACTGTCTCTGTCACTGAGCTCTTCCCTCAACCAATACATATATATGAAGCATAAGCAATAACTTAGGTCTGATCCTGAATGGTGCCAGAAAGATTACGGTTTAGCACTTCCACTCCAAAAGCAAAACTGGGGGACAATTCCAAGCCATGCTTGGGCATGCTTGCCCTCTCTTAGCACATGCCCCAACATCAATCTGCATTATTTTTTTGTACTATAATTGAACATGCTTTATTAAAAAGCAAGGGTAAGTTGTGTAAAGGTTGAAAACCCTTAACTATTGTGTGATTGTAGAAATGGTTTTCTGCCGTATTTCTCGGTTTTCTCTGTCTGAACTAGAATTTATTTCTGGAGTCAGTGGTTATCTGCAATGGGCAGCCTGATAGGCCCCATGAAGAGCAAATGGTGCATATTGGACCACAAAGCACCAATTCATCCTTACTGCTCTGGAGCACAGAATCTTGATCAGCCTATGAAATCATTCTGGGCAGCTGGGGAAAGGTTAGGACACCAATAGGGAATATATTTTTGAAGCTGGCAGAACACTATTGTTAGGAAAGTGTCATGCTAAAATACGGACATAAAGAGGAAATCTTTTGAAAAGCACTGGCTTTGTGCCCCAAGCTTGTCAGAGAAATTTCCAAGAAGAAGCTGTGCCTGTTCTTCCAATCACTGTTTTGCCTGAACGGTGTATGGCAAGATGACCCTCATGTAACACACGTAAGGGCTGAATTCATTAACCAGCAACACTGCCTGAAAGCTTTTTCTTTCCCTCAGAGCACATAAGGGTGGTATAATTTATGGAATTCAAGACTGACAGATGGAATTATTTTGCCCTTGGTTACACAAGCAAGGTTATGTGTGGTAGTCCAATTCTAAGTACAAAGAACATATCTGAAAGGCTGGGTAGGTGTACAGAGGTCAAAGGCATTATGAACCATATCACAAAGTCACTTTAAAATGGGCAATAGCACTTAGCTTGAGAAATCAGAAAGACCCCAAATTTCAGCTCCTTATTTTCAGTCACGTGCTGCTGAATCCTGTGCCTACAAAGCAAAATGAGCACTAAATAACTTGTTCAAAATGGTTTAGGAATAGCATTTTAGCTTTTGTAGCCAGAATCCTCAGTTTGATACATAATTTTTCACTTCTCTAAAGAAATACTGTGATTGCTTGAAAGAGGTTCTTCATACAAAACAGAGCTTGATTTGAAACCTGTGACAGAAGTTGTCTCTGCACAAAAAAAAGTTGTGTTTTTTCCCCTGAACACCCTGAATATGCTGCAAGCTGAATAGTCATTTAAACAGAGCCTCTGGTTTTTGTCCTTACTGCAAGTAGAAACAATACTATTCTACAGTTTCTATACTTTGACTCCACAGTAAATATTACTCAGAAATAAAGATTTATACTTAAGTAATAGAAAATGTATGGGATTGATGAGTATATAGGTGGCACTCAATTGTAGCTGTCTATAATAGGCTTAAAAGTATGAAAGTTGTTAATTGTAAAATAATAATTACCTTGTAATGGCAGAAAATTACTGAGAACAAATGTTTTAGGGCTTGAGTCCCTTAATTTATGCCAGTTTTGCACCATTATTTTAATACCACAGATCGCTCCCTGACTTGCAGTGGAATAAAAGGAAAAATTAACTTCCCTCTCCACTTAGCAATGACTCACATTACGCCTGGATGTCTGTATTGGTAGAGACCTTATGCCTAAATTACAGATTGCCAAATTTGGCAATCACAAGACCTTTCCTCTATTTATTGATACAACCAAAGCTCACATCTTCTCTAAGTGATTTGAAGTAACAGACCAGAAAGCAAAGCAGTATCTGGCTGCTGCTTCAGCAGTGTTTCACATAGCAGTACACAATCAGAAGAAACTTTTTCTGACTGTTCCCTCTTTAAGAGCAGGATATAGTATTTGATCAAACAGGATTCCCTTGTGTTTCTGCAAATCTCTAAAGTCTTGAAATAAAGGTCAAGAACTGATAAACATCCCTTATACATATTTATGTCTTTATACTTCTATGTCAGAGTGCAAAATAGTCATATCCTACCTGGGGGTTACCCCTGGGATGTGATTACTGCTTCTGCTAGTGCTGACCTCCACCAGAAAGCAGGCAGGACTCTTGTGGCCAGCCAGGAGCATGCATATTCCATGCAGGAAGCAAGAGCCACACTGAGTTCTGAGTCAGCCACATGTAATCTGGATGTAGCCTTCAGCAGACTGAGGTTCACGTTTGAAATACCAAAGTGCAAAGGAGCTGACACCAAATGCAACCTCGCTTGCTATACAGCAACACTGAAAATTACATTTAAGGAACAAAATGCCAGACAGCACTAAGACAGCTAATGGCAGCCCGCTAATAAAAAAGGTGTTATCACAACAATTTCAAGTGAGCTCCAGGTTCAAAAAGCTGGACTTGCACAAGCACATTCTAATCCCCTTTTATTCTGTGATGTGAGAAACATCACTATGCTAATGGCTTGGGTGTTTTGTTGTGTTTCTTTTCAAATGAATAAATTTAAAATCTATATTAACAAAGTAAACAAGCCAAGGTGAGCCTTGTTTTTTCTGTGAACGCCTGCAATAGATTTTTAAAAAGATTGATGTAAAACAAAGCACAAGACAAAATGCGTCAGAAGCATTTGAATAACAAGGAAACCAAAGGAGGTGCAGCAAAAGGCATTGGTGATTCAATAACATTCATCAAGATTTGTACTAGTACAGGACCTCTTACAGATAAACAAGGAGACACGTGGTCAGAAAAAGAACCAAGAATAATTGATGAGACTCGCAGGGCACAGCAAATAGGCTGGAACTCTAAGAGAAACTGTTGACTGGCAGTAACTACTTGCACTCATCTAATCCCTTCATATCATAAGCAAAGAAAGGAAAAATGAGATTCAATTAAAAGCCAAGGGAAGCCCCAGGAAAATTCCAAGTCAAAATGCTGAAAGCTGGTAAAAAGTCCCTTGATTTTAGAAGTTTTACAGAGCCTGGGCCTATGAAGAGTGTCCTGACAGAATAAAATGCAGACTTTTCCCTTAGGAAAAAAAATTAATAGTTGAATTCATTCCATTGTAATAATATTCCATTGTAACAAATCTAAATTACTTGAAACTGAACAATCAGAAAAAGGAGGAAAATATTCAGGCCCTGTGTTCAGAAGCACAGGAGTGATTAATCACAGGGCTAGGGCAAACATTGCCAATGCTCTGTTGTCAGCTAGGAGGGATTACTGTACCCCTGTCCAAATTATCCCAACTGGCACACAAAGGCTGCTCTCTGTGTAAACTCCCAGTCTCATTTTGCATGAGGAAAGCTAATGTAACTTTTCCAGGACAATAAAAGTGCAAGTAGGCATGATTTATTGCATCAGGCAGGTATCAGAGAAGCTTCTCAAAGAAGATATTTAACTGTTTCCTTGCCTCTGTGCTTGGGGTAAGTGATGAGGCAGATGCAAAGAAAAAGAAAGAAGAAAATTACAGTGCAAATCTGACATTTAAAAAATAGAATTTCCACTAGGAAAATCAGCTAAAAGTTAATATATTTTACTGTGAAGCAGGGAAATGGTTAAATCATTATTGCTTCTCAGACCAAAGTTCTGAAATACTCAAATCACAGATCTTGAAACAAAATAATCTTTTCAAATCTTTGAGTTGAAACAAAAGAGTTTATGTTGATTTTTTTTCAATCAGAATCATGAAAGTGAAACAAAATCTGAATCCTTTAAATAAGAAGTTTTGAATCAAAATCTGTACCCCCTTAAACAGATAGGTTGCAATCACAATTGCAACTTCATGGCACAAATATGTAAGAAATAGGGCTTCCTCCCTTCAAATCTTCTTCAAAACAACTTTTATCTTTCATAATGACCTTTTATGTTTCCCACTGAGTTGGAAGCCTGATTTGTGAATTGTCTTTGAATGTTACTTCTGTTCCTTAGATAAAATATACTTCTCATCTTGGCATAGAACAAGCTTGAGTTCTGTTTTCTGTAATGTAGCAGGAAGCCAGATGTGAGTTGGTGTTCTGGAACCAGGAGTGTTAAAATGGCATTAAATCTGTAAGATTTGAGAACCAGAAGCAGGTAGACCTTACTGGCAAGTCATCTGTTGTATCCTTCTGGCATGAATAAAACCAATGGATCTTCAGATTTCCAAGGAGCACAGTGCAAATTGACAAATGGGATGCAGAATTATTGAAGTGCCATATTTACTGTAATGCGCGCCATCAATTACTTTATTCTTGTGTTTGAATGAAGATGTGGGGAATGGGAGATAGGACCAAAAAAGAGCAACAACTGTTCCACTAACAAAAAGTGCTTTCACTTTGGTTCTTCTCTGGACGTGGACAGTAAAAATATGATATTCATTTTGCAAAACAGAAACTAGATTACTTCAGATTAACTTCTCATTTAGTTCAAATTTCTAGCTGAATGTAGGTCAGAACACAGTGTCATTCACACTGAGGCAAGGAGCAGGTATAAACTGATTTCTTGCTGCAATTCTATGCCCGCCTTGGTCCATCCATTTCCATAAGCCCTATGACAGCTGAAGTGCACATGATGCCTAGTTGTTGCAGAGGATTTATGATCTTCAGAACTCAATCAGTTGTAATTGCTATTTCTACCTCGCTTCTGCTTGAATAGCAGCACATTTACACAACAACAACAACAAGATACATTTGTTGATGTAAAACATTCCTCTCCAGGCTGTTCTGGGCCACAGGCCAAGCCAGCTAGAAGTACCCACTGCACCAGCAGCAACTGGAGCCTGAGCACTGTCATCCTGCAGAACGGGACCCCAAATGGCCATCGCTCCTCTCCCACCTCGCACTGGCACCAGGTACCTGTAACGCGAGTTTGCTTCCGGGAATGTCCAAGCCCACTTCTGAGGGCAGGGCGCTGCTTGGCTTTTCTGGTAAAGTTCCTTGTTGCTACAAAAATTGTCCAAAACAGGCAATTAATATTGGAGGAACATTGGGGATGTCAGAAGAATTAAATGTAGCACTTGAAAACCAACCTAAAGCTAAAAAGTTTAAAGTTTCCTCGCTTCATCTATTCAAGAATTTCCTAATTATATCTTACAGTTGTGTAACTGTTACCCATTTTCCCACTGAGATCTGAGACACAAAATTATGAGTCAGCATTATTTATTGGCAATATTTGTGTGGATCATCCTTAGACCATAATGCTCTCTGGGCCCTGATGGATATTATAAAGGAATTTGCTACCTGGAGAGATTTGTCTAGGACCTAATGGAATTAGTGGTGATCATTATTTCTCCCAGTTCTCTTGCCATCTTCGTTGATGGCTGTGCTAAGAAATCACTAACACCTAGTCTGAATACAGCCTGCATCCATTCTGTAGGACAGAAACTGAACCAATTGACTGTCTTAAGCCCTGTGAGCTTGACTTAGGCTTCTCCTTGTGTTAATAGCAGTGAAATCATCTTTGTGCAAATGAGATACACTTGACTTGAAGTCAGGAAAGACGCATAGCTTTGCATCCCAGAGGTGAGGGTAAAACAGCTTAGGCCTCTTTGGTATGTGACCACAAAGAATTCTATCATTTTCACTTGATAACTTTATTCCCACTGTTGCGCCTTCATTATAACATTTATTTATATTTCCTGTTGAAACATAGTGTGGTCACATAATAATAACACATACCACTATTTAAAAGTATTTATTACAAATAAGAAAGGATTGTATTGTGCACTGGGCTTCTCAGCGGGTTGGAACAGATTAAGCTTCTTTGTGAAAACTCTTTTTCTCTCATCCTAATTCTGCAGCACTCTTAGAGCCAATATCCAACTGCAGTCCAAATACACAGAATGCTCATATAAAATGCTAAGCCTGGTCCTTCATCATGACAGCTATCATGCTGCTTTCCATTAAGGAAACCATGTTAGAGGCTTTTATCATTATGAATCAGGAGGTGACTAAATGCCAGTCTCTGATAACACAAAAGATCCCTGTGATCTTGAACCTGCTTTTGGTTTGTTTGTCCCCCACCACCTACGCTTGTGTTTCTGCAAGTAGCTATTCTGAACAGTAATGTAGATTGGAAAGCTGATTTATATTTTAAAACTTTTAAATTATATTCATTTCCAGTCTGAAAGCAGGAAAAAATATTATCTCTATTGATTTAAGACTTTGGATAATATATCTCTCCATGCCTTTAATAACATGATGGCTAGCAGTGAATTCACTAGCACTGATTGATCACACTGATACCCTGCAATTGTGAACAGCTGATTAACCCTTCAGTTATGTGCTTCTAGTCAGACATAACAACCTGGCTATAGATACTGCTATATCCAGAGTACAGGGACTGAATGGTAGGGAAGTGAATCTCTAATTGGATAATTCAGGTTACTTTAAAAAGAACACATAAGTAAAACAGCACCCAGCTGGCTGTATGTGTGGTATTAACTGTGCACAAACTGAGGGAGGGATTTTATGAAGCACAAGCTTGTGCTGTGGCCCAAGAAGTAAATAAGCATTATAAATACAGCTATTATTACATGTCTGATATATAAAGGATGGAAGCTAGTCACTTGGCAGATGTGACTTCTTACTCCAGTTGGCAATGCACTTTTTTACAAGGGTTGGTCATTTTAGATTAATCATTATAAAGAGTCACAGTGCCATCTAGAGACTGCAGACAGACTCTGAACAGCTTTCAGAACTGATACTAGGGGAACAGAGAAGGCATTGTCATACTCAGGTTTGATGCATTATGCCTCGAGAACACTGCTTTTCACTGAAACAATAGCTTGCTTTGTGGTTAGTAATACCCAGTTTAGAACACGAGCCTACCTCTTGTCTTCATGGGGTTTTTTTGAAATCGGATCTTAAACATGAAAATGCAAAGAAGACTGGGGACTGGTGGAAGCAGGCTCAAGCAAAACTAACCTCACAACCAAGCCGAGCCCCTAAAGTATTTTTGGCTGAAGTGCAGCTGTGGTGTTATACACCAGAAGGCACTATGCACTCGTGAGATAATCCGAGGGAACTTCAGAGCGAATGCCGGTCGCATGTGCTTTCCCTTGCTCTATTTATTGAGGTGGGAGGCAAGGCTCCTATAGGAAGTATTTTGCATTTCCAGCCTTTCTGATTAGTGTTGTGTTGGGAAGCCTGTGTGCTCAGTGTTGGCTGTGAAAACACAGCCTCCACGCCTATAGGAAGGAAGGCAGGCAGAGGGGCATGAGTGTCTGAAGAGCATTACCTCTCTCTGCTCCACAATGTGTGGGGAAAAAACATTTGGCAAAAGCCAGTTACCAGAAAGACCAGGGTAAACAACCTGGGGTTAGCAAAGGAAAAAAGTAACACATTCTGATTTTTTTTTTTTATTAAACCAAAGAGATTTAATTAATGTCTTCTAATGACAAGAAGCCACTCTGAATTTTCCTGAGACCTGAAGCAGGAGTTGCAATCTGCCCCTGTAAACAGTCTCCTGCATCTGGGTCAGACAATTTGGGATTCAGATGGCCCAAGAGGAAAGAGCCAGTTTGGGGATTTGGGTGACATGGTTCATGGCCATAGTTTGTATGATTCAGTCAGGCATCCAAAATCAGTTGGGTTATGTCTCCTGTCTTTGTGGAGAAGATGCAAACATCTCATCTAATCCCCACTTCTGGGGATTTGGGAACCCAGGGCCCACAGAGGTGTTGTAATTTGTGCTTACACTTCATATTCTTGGTGCTTTGAAGGAGAAGGGAGAGGAAGAGTTGGAGGCCTGGAGGCTTTGCAGGTTATTTGGAAAGCCCAGCAATTCCCCAGAACGGGTAATCCCCCATTCCGCCCTTCTCGGTGTCTGTAAAGCCATTTCAGAGCTGGGACAACAGCTACTCACAGCCTTTACACTGGATGCTGTTGCAGAACCCAAAGGGAACTTCAGGAGAAGTTTATCAGGGAGACCCTCCTGCTGAGTCACAAGGTGCAGGATGGATAGCATGCTTTCTAAACTCCTTCTCAGAGAGGAGTCGAGGTGCGACTGGATCCAGTCCTATCCCCAGACATGGTCATTAGTTTATGTCTAAAGAATTGTATAGGTAAAATAGAACCTCTATACGAGTTTGTCCTGCAGGATTAAGGATGGCAAACCAGATATTCAGTATTAATAAATGATTTTTTTTTAATTGTTAATGATTAGGTAAAAATGTAAAAAAAAAAGGTACAAATTGAAAAAGTGAAAATGGAAAAGAACATAAGGTCAAAAAGACAAAAGGCTTTAATCAGAATTATTTACTACACAATAAAACTACAAATATAGTGCACTTCTTATTAAATCAATAACATCAGAGCTAGCTTATCAAATATTTATTGATGTTACTCACCCATACCAATGGTCATGGGCAATCACTTTCACCCAGCCTTGAGGGGTATCCTTGAGGGACAGCCCCATACAAGGGAAGCATCTTCACACACCTTAGAGAGGTATGCTAGAAATCCTCTCCATGAAAAAGTGGGACTGGTCTTTTATAGCATAAAATGATTGACCATCAATCATATACAATTATGTGTTGTTGTGCCTCCTGTGGTGGGCTGACCTTGGCTGGGTGCCAGGCACCCACCAAGCCACTCCACTGCTCCCCTTCCCAGTGGAACAGGGGAGAGAGAATAAGATGGAAAACAGCTCTTAGATTGAGATAAGGCAGTTTACTAAAGCAAAAGCAAAAGTATGGGTGTACACAAGCAAAGGAAAAAAAGTTTCTTCTCTACTTCCCATCAGCAAGAGATGTTCAGCCACTTACCAGGAAGCAGGGCTTCAGCAGGTGGAATGGTTGCTCCAGAAGGCAAACATTGTAAACAGCAAAAGTCCCCCACCCCATTCTTCCTTCCCTTAGCTTTCATATCTGAGCTGCCATCCCATGGTATGGAATATTCCTTTGGTTAATTTGGGTCGGCTCTCCTAGTTGTGTCCCCTCCCAGAATCCTGCACACCCCCAACCCCTTTATGGGGGTGGGGTAATATGGGAGAGGGGCTGATGCTGTGCCAGCACTGCTCAGCAGGAGCCAAAGCACTGGTGTGCTATCAACAGCTTTCCAGCTATCCACACAAGGCACAGCACTGTGAGTGCTGCTAAGGGAAAATGAACTCCAGCTCAGCCAGACCCAATACACCTACTCAACAAAATACGCTTTATTGCTGAAAGAGATATTACCAGCTCTTGGGTTTCTCCTACTTGACACTTCCGGCTCTCACACTCCTCTCGGGCCTGCACACCCTTGCTGGTGCCAGCCTCAGCCCAGAAGCATCTGTCTGGCACTTGCTCATGATGGGTCTAAATTGAGATTGTTTGACAAGGTGGTCTCAGCATTCTTCAACACTAAAAATCCTTTTTGCTCAATCCATCATTGCCAACTTGTAAATAAGGCAAAGTCAAGCTGCTGTACCCTGGCCTAGGCAGAGCATCCTGCTACAGATGCTTGGACACATTACTTCTTTGCATACCATGCAGACTTAAAATCTTTATTTTTTCCCCTTTAAGCAGAGTGAAAATGGAACTTGGGTAACTGAATGATAATAATAACATACTCTGTGGGCTAAGGAAAAGTCACTGGCAGGCCTATTGGAGCCTCATGTGTCCCAACAGTACATCTTGTTGAAGAATGACTCTTTCCCCGGCAGAGGGAGAGAGACCCTGCTTTTTGTTGCTTCAGGAATGAGCACATGAAGGTATTTATCTATCATACCCTCATCTCACTATTTTCTTTTTGTCTCATGAAAGCGTTTTTTCTCTTTGAGAAATGAAGGTAGACTGGTGCTAGGAGCTTGATGACTATCACAGCCAACCCAGGATTACCCTCCTACAGCAAGAGCCATTGTGCATATCTGCATCCAGTTACCACTACAAAGGACAAGTCTCAGCCCTCCCTGAGACAGCTGGCAGAGTGTCTCTGTTGGGGCACCGAGGATGTTAGAGCCAAAGGAAGCCCTACCACTGCTTTTTGCTCCTGCAGTTGCTGTGCAGCCCACGGGGCAGCCCTGCTCCTCCTGCACCACCACAGTGCTGTCTCAGGAGAAACCAGGGCAGCCCCACGCTGAGATGGCTGTGTAAATCCCTGCCTTGCTGCCTTCTGTACCCGTTCGTTAACATGTAAGAGGGTTTTTTTCCACCTTATACAAGACTGGAATTGATTCATGAAAATGGGACATACTAAAATTTGGAGGCTGGCCTCAGCATCCTGCTGTAGCCCTCAATCCAGGGAGAAAAGTCAAAGCAAAAGGAATGCAGTGTACTGGGAGTTATCAGTCACCACTGGACACAGGGTGACCATGTACCCATCAGCCTGACTCTTTCTTGAGATGACAAAATCAACCTTCATTTTCCCTCTCTTAACTCAGCTGCATGAATTGTAAAGGGGAAAGAAAATGACAGTATGCTCCAACCAAAAATATTTATCAAGGGAGCCCCATGGAAGCCTCTTGAGACTGGTCTCAATTATGGGTCCTATCCCTTCACAGAGCTACTCTACAAATGGTGGTAAAAACCCTCTGTGCCTCTCTTTAGATAGCTATAGAGATATGTGTATTGCCTAATTATAATATGCTAATATAGAGATGAGATCTCTTTGTTTTGTTGATTTATATCAGTTACCTTGTTGGTTCCTTCTTAGTTTCTATACATAATTTAATTGCAGTTTAAAACAAATAACTGGACAAATCCTGTAAAATTATCCAGAAATCTGTTTTCTTTCCTACTATGAAAGGAATTTCTCACTTGTTTTGGGCATCTAAAGTTTAACAACTGAGTACCTTTCTAAAGCCAAAGTCTACCCCACCTGCTGTTAGCCCAAGTATTCGATGTAACCATGGCATATTTGTCTGCAACAAGCCGAGTGAGATGTTATTTTACAAAAGTTGCTGAGGAAACCTACAGAGCAGCTCTCAGTTTGAGAAGGCAATTTAATGGATCATGAAGTGACAAACCAGCATGACAGATCTTCCATATTTTTCAGCAGTAAAACTGCTGAAAAAACTCCTCACTAAAACAGAGAGCCCAGCATGTAGTAAAGAGCAAGAGCTGCAGAGCGGAAGGGTCTAATAGGGCTCTCAGAGGGTGTACAAGAAAACAGATCCTCTGGATAGTCTGCTGAGAGCTCTGCTGTTAAAAATCGCCTTTTACTATGAGACTGATAATCTCCAATTTTGCAAGGAAACTCTTGGGTAAAATCTGGTTTTGCTGTAAATCCAGCTGTTCCACTTGCACAGTTTTACAGTCATGCTGAGGGCTTTTTCCATGGGGCTGGGAACAGGCTGGCACCCAGGGCTGGGAGCAGGCGGTCCCTGGGATGACAGTTTCCTGGTGGACCTTGGCTGGAAGCAGCTCCTGGGTCAGGTCAGTGCCCCTTGGGAGCACTCAGGACAACCTATGGCCATGCCAGTCATCCCCGGGGACTGCATTCAGGGCCTTTGAAGTTTGTAAGTAAAGGGTTTCTGCACTGCATTTTCTTTCTTTTGGTCCTAATTACAGTTGCAGAACATTTGAATTTTTTTGCATTCATATTAAACGGTGTCTCATACCAAGTTTTTTTCTTCAGAGGTGAGTAATAAGGTCCTTGTGAATTCATATCCAAACAGATGTATTCTCTAGATCACAGAAGCGAGGTGTTGAGCTGCAAACAAAACAAACAACAAGGGCTCTCCACACTTACACTGCCAGTGTGTCAGGTTGCAGAGCTAAGCTGAACCACAAATGATTGCATAGTAAGGAGCATTTTGCTCCTTTTTAATGGAAAATATCTGTACAGATGGACTATGACCGTCTTTATGTACGCACAAATTCTTACCCTTCTCTCCTCTACAGGAGTTAAGTGAAGTCTGTTGATAAACTCCCAGACTTCCAAAGAAAAATTGAAGTGTTCTTGTGGTTAATTTTCATTTCTGCTTCCTTCTTCATGATTAATTTAACCAGTGCAGTGGAGTTATTTTCAGAGGCACCAAGCCAGCGAATCATTTTGCTCAGCTTTCATGCTGTGATATGGAGCATTTGGGTTTGAATATGAATTTGATAGTAGCAACAGTAGCAGTGGGAAGCTTTATCTGTCAAAGGGAGTCAAAATGGAGCAGAACTGAGAACTCCATCAGCAAGAGAGTCTGTTATAGCTGTGCTGCAGTAGTTCAAGTCCTTTCTTTTCCCCCTCTTAATCAAGTGACAGAAAAAGCGTTCCTGCCTGTCTCAGCACTTCTAATCTAGGCATGCTGTAAAAACACAAAGCCCTTGATAAATGTTGGCCTCTACTAATTTGTGTCAAAAAGAACAAAGGCTTTCTAACTAGTTTGGGGGTCTATAAGTGCTGATTTGGGCCAAAATGCTAAATTATAATCTAGTTTCTAATTTTTCATCTAATTATTTGCGAAATAATGAAAACTAGTAGAAGACCAGGTAAAGGTTAGGGAGAATTTTTCTCACTGAGAGATGCAGGTGCCTTTGCAGGCAAAGAGTAAGCTGCCAAAGTGAAGCTCTTAGGCTCTGAAATCCACAGAAAAGCTGGGACATGGCCTCCACTCAGGTCACTTTTATGAACTGCCCTTGAAAAAGAGAAAAGTTCACCTGCTCAAATACAGCTGTGCTGGAGGTCAAAACTAGCCACATGAATTTGATCAGAGAAGCTGAAGCAGTGTGGGAAAACCATCCTGCAGTGCAGTTCATGAGCTATGTTCACATGAAAGTCATGATACCTGTACTTCATACTGCCCTAATCAATCACTTGCCATATGATCAGGGTTTGCTGATATGTCTTTAAACAAAATTAGGGTAAATGGTCTTTAGATATTTTCCCCCTTTTATTATTCTCGTCAGCCTTTGATCGTTTTTAAGGACAATCAAGTTTTGTTTTGCTATTTTTTTTTCCTAGTTCCCTTCCTTTCCCTCCTTTGTTGCCTTGCCTCTGCCTTTCCCTTCCTGTGAGGCTGACCTCAGCCACTGCCCTGCTGGGTGAGCGTAACTGGCCTTGAGACACCTGCCGCTCCTCCCATGGTTCTACTGACCCTCACTTTAAGGACTCCTTACAGGATCTCACTTATGCTTCCTATTGCATGCTGCTCACTCTGTGCCCCTTTTGTCTGTCTCCCTCCCTTCTATCCTATGATCTGCTCTGCTGTGATTTGCACTCTCCTTGAGGCATTCCCTTTGCCTCTTTCTGGCTTTCTTTTGAGCAGTCACAGAAGATTCTGACCGAGACAACTGGCGGACAGACCCCTTTAATCTAATTGATGCATTCTCTTGGAATCTAGGGCTACCAAGCTGGTTTTCACTAAAACCATTCTTCCATTATGTTCTCTACCACAGAGCACAACTGAAGGGACACAAAGCTGAATGTCACCTTTGCTGGGTATCTTGGTTTGAAAGACAGGTGTTTGCTAAGGAAGGCAGGAGCCTCCCTTGGAATGGAAAATGTAAGCCCCTTGCCTCTGAATTATTATAATTTTGAAATTAAGGGGCTTTCAAGCTATTATATGAGAAATAGGAATAACAGTTCTTTATAATTACATATAATAAAGCAATAATACAGAAATACTAGATTAACCTGACAGAGTCAGGATACAACCTGACACCCTGCCGGGCAGGGTGGTGGTAACAATCCGATTAAATGGTAGCTGCAGCCCTCTTAAAGTGCTTCTTTTGAAGCAGTGATCCTGTAGA